>CAUYON010161522.1:0-40174 GCA_963573935.1 Arctocebus calabarensis | reverse complement strand
TGGGCTCAAGCGAGTCTCTTGCCTCTGCCTCCCAAGTAGCTGGGACTACAGGTGCCCACCACAACGCCTGGCCATTTTTTTTGTTGCAGCCGTCATTGTTGTTTGGCGGGCACGGGCTGGATTCCAACCCACCAGCTCAGGTGTATGTGGCTGGCGCCTTAGCCTGTTGAGCCACAGACACCGAGCCACACTATGTATGTTTTATGAAACTGTAATTTGTAATAAAAGTATAAAACTATGGACTAAGTGAATACATTCCAATTCCATCTTAGTGGCTACCTCTAGGGAAGGGAGAAGAATGGAATCAGGGCAAAGGAACAAAGTGGCTCACATTATCTGTAAAAATTTCTACAGTAACACATTTTAAAGATCAGAAGAAAATATAACTAGATGTTGATAGCTGTTAATTCTAGGTTGTGCATATGCATGTATATTTAATGTGTTCTTTAAACTTTTATTCATTTGGTTTGCTGAAATATTCTTTTTTAAAAAGCTGCTCACAGGAGCGGCGCCTGTGGCTCAAGGAGTTGGGCGTCGGCCCCATATACTGGAGGTGGTGGGTTCAAACCCAGCCCCAGCCAAAAACTAGAAAAAAAAATTTTAAAAGCTGCTCACAGTTTTCTTCAAACGAATGGGAATTCCAGTCACCATGAAGGCAATTTCATCTGAAGTCAGCCATGAAGTCATTTCATTGTCTGTTTACCCCAGGAAGTACCCGTTTTCTGCCCCCTGGGTTAGTCTTCTCTCCAGACTCCCCAATCTGCTCTCTCTTCCTTAAGAATGAAAACTAAAATTCTCTCCCTTTTTAACACCCTGCAATTTAGCCATCTCCTCTGTGGCTTTGATTCCAGCCCCATAGTCTCACCATTTATCCCAACCAGATTATCATGAAATTTCCCCCATGACAATTTTCTTCCTAAAAGGAATTTCTACAAAATAATAAAAATTTCACCAGCCTTGTATTTGTATAAAGAAATTCCTCAGGCTCGGTGCCTGTAGCACAGTGGTTACGGTGCCACCCATGTACACCGAAGTTGGTGGGTTTGAACCCGGTCTGGGCCATCTAAACAACAACAACAACAACAACAAATACCCATGTGTTGCATCGGGTACCTGTAGTTCCAGCTACTTGAGAGGCTGAGACAAGAGAATTGCTTAAGCCCAAGAGTTTGAGGGTGCTGTGAGCTGTGATGCCACCACACTCTACCCAGGGCAACAGCTTGAGACTCTGTCTCAAAAAAAAAAAAGAAAAAAAAAAAAAAGGAATTCCTCAGAATGATCCTTTTTTGATATGAAGATATACATGTAGTCACTGCCCTGGGGAAAGGAATAATCCAGAATTATTCTGCCATGGCGAGGCCCCCAAGGGACCTATGGTAGACAGAAGGAGGCGGTGCCCAGCTCTCCTTCAAGGAATGACTTGTTGTCCAGCTCCTAAGAGTCCTGGAGTCAAGTCTTCTGCCATCAGCCCCTTCAGAGTTTGCATCAGCTGCAAAAAGCCACCTCCTTCAAGGTCATACCCTCTCTAAGGCAGGCCTTACCCAATGACAGATAACAGCAGGTGTATAAAGACCTGATGTTCCAATATGGAACATTACTCATGGCCCATTTTACCTCCAGAGTTCCATGAAGTCGGCCAAGGCTGTCGTCCCGCTGACATCCAATCCCGATCTCTTACCTATACTACCCATAGGTATTGATGCCAAGGGGACTCTAATAAGCATCCTGCACATAAAACCCCATCAGCACTTTGCCCTCTTTTTCCCACATTAGTATATGAAGTATGAGTTCATTAGTCAGAGGTTACTGCCTTAATGCAGAATAACACCTCCAAAAATCTCAGTGGCACACAACATTTACCTGTTGCTCATCCGTCTAGAGATCAATTAGCCTTTGCTGGTTTGTTGCTCTTATCTGTGTTCAGCTAGGGTAGACTCAGGCCACAGTTCAGTTTCAAGTCCACTCCACTCCACTGGTCTTTCATTCTAAAACTTAGGCTAAAGGAACAGCAGCTCCTTAGGACACGTCCTTCCTATGAGAGGATGGCACAGGTGTTGGAGGGCTGGCAGGAATCGTAAGACCTCAGCTCAAATCTGAAAGTGTCACTGCTACTCTTCTTCCATTAGGCAAAGCAAGTTGCATGGCCAACCTCAACATTCTAGGGATGGAGTGTTTATTCCACACATAGTGAAAGAAGGGGAGAACAAAGGACTGTGAACAAAGAATGCTGTCTCCCACAAGGAGCCTGAGAGATGAGCCTGGGAAAAGGGAGGATGGGAGTCAGGCTTCTTCTCTGGGAGGTCGAGAATTACTAAAGCATTACTGGAATGATCTGGGCTGATCCTAAGCAAGGGTAGGTGCAATGAAGGGCAAAAACCCCTCTTATATAAGGGAATATTATGAGGGTGGAGACAGATGGGATGGGTGGAAGTTAATTCCATGCACACATTTGGCTGTTACTAGAACATTTCCTGAACATCTTGGGGGAAATGCGTCTTTTTATGTGTTTAAAGTATACCTAAAGGAGCTTTAACATCGGGAGCCCCAGCCCACCCCTACATCCCAGCACCTGCTGAGGACCACGCAAGGCTAGAGTGATTAATGGGGACTTGGGTACTGTGTATCCAAGTACACAATGACACCGCTGAACAACGAAAAGACCCATCAGTGACACTACTGAGCAACAAAAACACCCATCAGTGATCTGGTCAATTTTGCCTTTCTAACTTTTAAGGCAATGGTAAGCAAGATTGACCCCTTACACATGGGAAGCACCATGTCCCTAGAGTCCTTGGCGTTAGCATGAGGGACTTGGGGAGAAAAGATGTGCTTGCAATAAACAAGAGAGCTTCCTTCTCTTAGGAGTATAATGAAAATAATCTAAATTATTTTGCATGCCAAGTACAAAGTAGGAAGTCATGTTGATTAGATGGAAATGAATAAGTCATTGGGTTGGGCATGGTGGCTCACACCTGTAATCCTAGCACTTTGGGAGGCCAACGGTGGAAGAATCACTTGGGGCCATGAGTTCAAGACCAGCTTGGGCAATGTAGCAAGACCCTGCTTCTACAAAAAATACAAACATTAACTGACATCCTAGCTACCTGGGAGGCTGAGGCAAGAGCCTCACTTAAGCCCAGCTGGTTGAGGTTTTTTTTTTTGTTTGTTTTTGTTTTTGTTTTTTTGAGACAGAGCCTCAAGGTGTCGCCCTGGATAGAGTGCTGTGGCATCACAGCTCATAGCAAGCTCCAATTCCTGGGCTCAAGCAAGTCTCTTGCCTCCGCCTCCCAAGTAGCTGGGACTACAGGCGCCCTCCACAATGCCCGGCCATTTTTTTGTTGCAGCCGTCCTTGTTGTTTGGCGGGCCCAGGCTGGATTCGAACCCACCAGCTCAGGTGTACATGGCTGGCGCCTTAGCCCGTTGAGCCACAGACACCAAGCCTGAGGTTTTTGAGGTTGCAATGAGCTACGATGATGTCCCTGCAATCTATCCAGGGCAACAGAGTGAGACTCTGACTGAAAAAAAAAAAGACATTGTCTCTGCCTTATAGGATTTCAGTCTTTTTTTTTTTTTAATTTTATTCAGTAAATCTGAAGACCAAGACATTCTTTTTTTTTTTTTTTTGCAGTTTTTGGCAGGGGCTGGGTTTGATCCTACCACCTCCAGCATATGGGGCCAGAGCCCTACTCCCTGGAGCCACAGGCACCACCCAGGATTTCAGTCTTTATAGGAATACATGTAGAATGAGGCAGCAAGTTCAGACATCTAACAAGTCTTCCCAATCTGCTGTTCTACAGTTTTAAGACACAAGTCATCTTCTCTCTGTGCATACTTGGTTAACAGGCTGCATGTATGATGTAGAGTGCCAGATTTAACAAGCTGCTTCATGCCAATGTCAGCACTCCCTGTAAGATAAAGATGTGAGTATCTATTGATTTGAAACAGTAACCGCCTAATTGCAACATCAAACAGCAAGCTGGAAGACTTGCCAACGTGTACCTGACATTTCAAAATGTATAGCTCCAGGCAAGGCTGAATCCCGAGGACTGACATCTAATGGGAATAATTGCCCTTGTGACAACACACAAGTTACTGTGTTTCTCTATGGACTAAATTGGCATTTTAACATCAAATATAGATGTGTAAAAATAAAGATAGTTGGCCAGGCGTGGTGGCCCGTGGCTGTAATCCTAGTATTCTGTGAGGCTGAGGTGGTTGAATTGGTTGAGCTAACAGGTTCGAGACCAGCCTGAGCCAGAGCAAGATCCTGTCTCTAAAAACAGCCAAGCATTGTGGCGGGTGCCTATAGTCCCAGCTACTTGGGAGGCTGAGGCAAGAGAATTGCTTGAGCCCAAGAATTTCAGGTTGCTGTGAGCTGTGACGCCACAGCACGCTACTGAGGGTGACAAAGTGAGACTCTGTCTCAAAAAAATAAAAATAGGCTCGGCGCCTGTGGCTCAACGGGCTAAGACACCAGCCACATGCACCTGAGCTGGCAGGTTTGAATCCAGCCTGGGGCCACCAAACAACAATGATGGCTGCAATAAAAAAAAAAGTGGCAGGGCATTGTGGTGGGCGCCTGTAGTCCCCGTTACTTGGGAGGTGGAGGCAGGAGACTTGCTTGAGCCCAGGAATTGGAGGTTGCTGTGAGCTGTGATGCCATGGCTCTCTATCCAGGGTGACATCTTGAGGCTCTGTCTCAAAATAAATAAATAAATAAATAAATAAAATAAAAATAGCATTAGTGTCAGTCCTCCCTCCATCCCCTTTTCTTGGAGAAGGTAAGGCCCAGACAGCCAAGCCGCACGACGTCCCTAAGTCATTCAGGAGCATGGCAGTGAGTTCCCTACAACTGCCATCCATATCAGTCGCGGGCCCATGAGCTACACCGTGTTTGCTCTGCAAAAAGGACTGACTTTTTACTTAGATTGCCCGATTCCAGTCCAGGTTCTCTGAGGGAACTGGGGTCTTAGGCTCAGTTCATGTACCATTTATCCGGGTATCCAGTTCTGCCCTGTTTCCTTTCCTCAAACATTATCTCCAACACTCACACTTCCAGAAGAGGAATGATGTTTTGGTAAAACACAGAAGCCTTGTGAACTCATGTACCCTTGAGTAATAGTGCTGCCTTCTGGTGTGTTCTTCTATTCACCTGAGCAGATCCCTGGAGAAAGCAAGTCTGAATTAGCTGCATGGTTCTTGACACTGCTGTTCATACAGTTTGGCTCTATTATACGGGAGAAGGGTCCATCTAATTCCCAGGGCCAGTACTAGGGTCCCAACATACTTCCACGCTGATGCATCCACCTTGGAAAAACTACACCTATGTGTGCATTCACACACAGTATCAAAAACATTTATGTTAAATGAATCCACTGGCATCTTAGTTTTTCCTAGTGCTGTGTCACCATCAGAAGAAACAGAGCCCTCAGGCTCATGCTTGGAAGTGTTTCACCCTCGGTTTCTATTGAAACATTTATTAGAATCTTGAGAAATTAGGTCCCAAACTGCAAATGGATTATTTATTAAGATGGTGAAATTATTTAATCAAAATGTAAAAATGATGGGACTTGGGATGCTTACTGAATCAGGGATCAAATTACTGATACTTAATAAGAATATTTTCTGCTTGAAAATTTCTAGAGGTTGCTGTCAGGCACCATAAATTACCACGCAGCATTAAGTAACCAAAGGGTAATTATGGAAATGAATATTTTAAAAGCAAAATCGTGACAGAAAACATGATTTTTATTTTGGTTAATGTAATGAGTATATTTTTTCCCAGAAAAATAATACTTTAATGTTACTTTTTCTGTTTTTTTTTTATAAGCCAATATTGATATATTGTCTTTACCTAAAGTCCATGGCTTACATTAGGGTTAATTCTTTGTGTTGTAATTCTGTGGGTTTTCACAGGTGCATAATGAATGACATTTTTCCACCAATGCAATATCATAAGGAATAATTTTATCACCCTAAAAATTCCCTGGGCTCCACATTTTCATCCCACCCTTCCTTCCCCTGAAGTCCTAGCAGACCCTGATCTGTTTATTATCTTGACGGTATGGCCTTTTCCACAATGTCCTGTAGTGGGAATCATGTAGTATGTAGCTTTCACATTGGTTTCTTTCATCTACCAGTGTGCACTTGAACTTCTCCCATGTCTTTTCATGGCCTGATAGCTCATTTCTTCTTGGTGCTGAATATTATTCCGTTATCTGGATGTGCTGCATTTTTTTTTTTTGTGACAGAGCCTGTCACCCTGGATAGAGTGCTGTGGCATCACAGCTCACAACAACCTCCAATTCCTGGGCTCAAGTGAGTCTCTTGCCTCCGCCTCTCAAGTAGCTGGGACTACAGGCGCCCGCCACAACGCCTGGCCATTTTTTTGGTTGCAGCTGTCATTGTTGTTTGGCGGGTCCAGGCTGGATTCGAACCCGCGAGCTCAGGTGTACGTGGCTGGTGCCTTAGCCCGTTGAGCCATAGGCGCTGAGCCCTGCATTTTGTTTCATCCATTCACCCACCAAAGGACATCATAGATGCTTCCAAGGTTTGGCAATTATGAATAAGGCTGCTATACATACATTCATGTGCAGGTTTTTGTGTGGTGGTAACTTTCATTTGGATAAGTACCAAGGAGAGTAATTGTTGGATCATATAGCAAGACTATTTTTAGTTTTGTAAGAAACTGCCAAACCTCCTTCCAAAGTGGCTGGACCATTTATCATTCCCACCAGCAATGAACGAGAGTTTCTGTTGCTCCACAACCTCACCAACATCTGTTGTCCATATTCTGTATTTGGGCCATTGTAATAGGTGTATGGCACCTGTAGTTGCTTCAATTTGGATGACATGTAACAGGGAACATCTTTTCAGATGCCCTATTTGCCATCTATATATCTTCTTTAGTAAGGTCTCTGTCCAGATCTTTTGCCCAGTTTTAAATGAAGTTCTCTATTTATGCTAAATGAATACCGTTGGCATCTTACTTTTCCTTTTTCCTAATGCTTGAGAACTCTTAAGTCTTAAGAGTTATTTATATATTTTGGATACCAGTCGTTTATTAGATATGTGTTTTGTAAACATATTCCTCCATGCCATGGCTCATTTTTTCATTCCCTCAACAATGTCTTTCTCAGAAGAGAAGTTTGAAATTTTAATGAAGTCCAAATTTTTCTTTCCTGGACTGTGTTTTTGGTGTTGTATCTAAGAAATCATTGCCAAACCCAAGGTCATTTTGATTCTCTAATAAATGTATCTTTTTATTGTGATAAAAATATACATAACATTTACCATTTTAAGTGTACAGTTCAATGGCATTAAGTGGATTTACACTGAATAAGTGTGTTTTAAAAAATTTATTGGTATATTTTTCAAATTTCAAAAGTAAAATAATTTCATGTTGAAACTTTAAAAATACAAAAGAGCAGAAAATATAAAGTCACTTATACTTTATCTTTCAATAGATACAGCTGTTGATAATGTGGTATACAGCCTTCTAAACACATGCATATACTCTCCTAATGTATATTTAAAATTCTGAAAAGCATAATTAGGATTATTTGGTTCACATTGTTTGATATCTGCTTTTTTTTTTGAGACAGAGCCTCAAGCTGTCACCCTGGGTAGACTGCCGTGGCATCACCGCTCACAACAACCTCCAATTCCTGGGCTCAAGTGAGTCTCCTGCCTCTGCCTCCCAAGTAGCTGGGACTGCAGGCTCCTGCCACAACGCCCGGCCATTTTTTGGGTTGTAGCCATCATTGTTGTTTGGTGGGTCCAGGCTGGATTCGAACCCACCAGCTCAGGTGTACGTGGCTGGCGCCTTAGCCCGCTGAGCCACAGGCGCCAAGCCGATATCTGCTTTTTTATTTAATAATGTATTTTTTAAGACATTACATTTTCTGCTATAATAAGTATTTTTTATACATGATTACTCATGGTTACTTCAAATTCCATCATATGGGCCAGGTGCAGTGGCTCACGCCTGTAATCCCAGCAATCTGGGAGGCCAAGGCAGGTGAATTGCTTAAGCTCAGGAGTTCAAGACCAGCCTGAGCAAGAGGGAGACCCCCGTCTCTATAAAAATAGAAAAACTAGCTGTGCGGAGTGGTGGGCACCTGTGGTCCCTTGGGCATCTGAGACAAGAGGACATTTGGTTTGACATTACATTTACAAAATATAGGAGGGGAAAAGTCATATCCAACAACCTGAAGATCAAAGAATAGTTATGTTGTTCAGGCTTTTGTTTCTATTGCCAAATTTCTCTTCAGAAAAGGGATGTCAATTTATGAGATGAGAGCATGCCTATTTCCTCACATTATTGCTAATGCTTGAAAATCATCAATAAATAAAAATAAATCTGCATTAAAAAAATGCCCTGACACAATTAGTAAGAAAATATGGAGGGGAGAATACATATCCAGCAACCTGGAGATCAAAATTTAAGCAGTCATCTTCTAAAAGCACCAAAAATGGAAGAAATTAAAACTTCGGTTGACAACATGAGAAACAAGAATCATCTCCTTTGAATAGTAACATTTTTAAGGAAAATCTTATTGTCTCTGTTCAACATACTCAATTTGGAATGTCTTGACTACCATTAGCCCATATTTTTTAATCTCCAATATTTTAAGCTGCCTTTCTTTCAACAAACTGCTGAGCTGTTGAAGTACAGACCCAAATGAAATGTTATTTTCTGCCTTTTGAACTTGTTGAGGCTCCGAAGTATTACCACATTCTCAATGCATTGGGCACAAAGACATAAAGATACATAAAACAAGATTTTATTGTCTTTGGTTCTCAACAGTTATCATGGATAGCTGTATCTCATCATTTTTAATCTCTGCTTGTGTCTGCAATAATAAAATGAACCTGGTTACCAACTCATGCCTCCTATCCCAGCTCTTTGGGAAGCCACTGTGGGAGGGTCACTTGAGGCCAGGAGTTTATGAACATGCTTAGCAATACAATGTGACCCATCTCTCTACAAAAGAATGTTTTATAAATTTTCTGGGTGTGGTGGTGCATGCCTGTAGTCCCAGCTACTCAGGAGTCTGAGGCAGAAGGAATTGCCTGAGCCCAGATGTTTGAGGTTGCAGTGAGCTATGGTGGGCCACTGCACTCCAATGTGGGTGACACAAGAGACCCTATCTTTGGAGAAAAAAAGAAAGGAAGGAAGGGAGGAAGGGAGGGAGGAAAAATGATGGAAAGGTTATTTTTCTAGTATGAACAATAATTGTCACCAAAGTAAATTATAACTTATAAGACTTTCTACTTTTGTCCAAATTAATCAAACTGACTATCAAAAAATAGAGCCTGTCTTTAAGAGTACTTTTTCCTCTTTCAAAGACTTCTGAAGATTTGCTAGAAATTAATTATGAAAGTTTTTCTGCAACATTTTTTATTGTTTCAAATTTTCTATACATGTCAAATACTTTATGATACACGTATTTTCTTTTGAAAGGAGAAAACTCATAATGGTTCTTGTCATTGAATAAGAAAGGAGAAAAAACATTGTAAAGATTCAAAGCACATGTCTAGGGATCTTCATTTTCTTATACTTTAGTATAATATGCAAGAATTTATTTCTTGGTTCACAGGTATTTAAATGATGCCACACAGACAGAATTGAAGCACATACATACTAAAGTCAAGCAATTTACCAGAAACCACACAAGAAATTAACATGGTATTGACTATGAAGCCATTTTAATAACTTTAACCTTTTGCAAATCAATTACGAAGTTTGACGTGTAGACTATATACTGTTAATTAGCAAAAACATATCCCATGTCAGAGAATGCTTATGGCTCACATTTTCTGTTTGCACTGATGTGACATTTGAATGGTGCTCTACAGTAAAATAAATGATTTCCACAGAATCTACTTGATTTTTCCCCTCCTCTCTCTTTAGATGGGATGAGATACATCTATGTTAGAAATTTCTCCTTTTAGAAAAGCTTATTATGGAGAGAAAAGTCACAAGCTTCTTTCTTGTTAACCTGAATGTGAAATTAGCATTTTCTGAAGCTTCATAAGGTGCTTTAAAATGCAAGCCTTGGTAAGCGAGCACCTACTTTCTCATCATCTTGCTGGCAATGAAGGCATACTTGCTGAAGGTCAAAGAGCTGCACCTTGCACAGTCCCAAGGTGTTCTACAAATACTTGGAGATCATAAAAAGCCTAGGAAGCTCCTCCAGAAACTAAGAATCATCATTTTGTCATTGTTACCCAGATGAGATGATGGGGTGGTGTTTTAGTTATCTTACCCAAATGTATCTGAGATAAACATGCCTTGTGATGTCATTCAGCTATTTGACATTTACTATTACATAGTTGAATTTACAGACACCCCGCACCCCGCCCCTGGAGATCTAACCTATGATAACCCTGCTTGGGAAGTGTCAGCTTGCTGTCAAGTATGTAAAAGTACAAATTTGGGGAACAGGTAAGGCAGCCACCCTGACAGTCTGGACAATAACAGAATTCATTCTATTCAGTCATGAGCTCAAGGCACAGCTGCTGTGGAACTGCTCTCACTAGACCGTTCACACGGAATCAGCCTAACCATGTCCACACTTCTCCTTCTTAAGCCCTCAGTTGGAACAGGAGTCCCAGTCTGCTGAAACCTAAGCCCCACCACAGTTTCCAAAGAAAAGTTTGGACTCCAGGTAAGGTAGTCTTGAATGTTCTCCCCTTTACAGTATCTCCTCTTTAGAACTTAGCATTGATCATTGTCTGGTAGTCACTGCCAATGCTCATGGAAATTTCCGGTTTTCCCCTCCTAGTCATGTGGTCCCCCTGAAGTTAGGCATGGTCATGTGACTTGGTTTGGCCAATGAAATGTGAGTGGAAGTAAATGTATTCCTTCCAACCACAAGCTTTTAAGTGGGCTCTGCACTTGTGACTCAAGCGGCTGAGGCGCCAGCCACATACCCCAGAGTTGGCGGGTTCGAATCCAGCCCTGGCCCACCAAACAACAATGATGGCTGCAACCAAAAAATAGCTGGGCATTGGGGCGAGGCCTACAGTCCCAGCTACTTGGGAGGCAGAGGCAGGAGAATCACTTGTGCCCAAGTTGGAGGTTGATGTGAGCTGTGATGCCAGGGAGACAGTTGGAGGCTCTGTCTCAAAAAAAAAAAGAAGAGGCTTTTAAGTGCTGATGTTGGACTATTGAGTCCTCTCTTTTTAACCTGGGATTCCAGAGTGAATGTGGGCTGGAGTCCTGCTGGCATATAGTAGACATGTAACATGAAGAAGAAATACAATTTTATCTTAAACCAAACCATTTAGATTTAGGGGTTGTTTATTACTGCAGCATTACCTCCCCCAGTTTAACTGATATACTTTCTCCTAAGTGGGATTTGTGCTTTAGGTCATTTCTTCATTTCTATGAGCATGAACTTTTTCTCGTTCCATTAAGTATGGTTCAGGCCTGGAGCTATTTCCCTGCTTCCTTGTATAACTGTTGCTACTACCTGTTATTGCAAACAGGATCCCTGCTTCTGAACACCAGGCCCAGCTAACCCAAAGGATGGATCTCATATAAGTCCCTCATCAGCACTCATTCTGGATTCCACTCAGCTCACCTTTTCCCTTTGTTAGAGCAAAGGTACCTTTCTCTGTACCCTGTTCCCCCCCATGGCCTGGCATGGTCAAAACTCCTGCTGTGCTTTGTGAAAGGTGAGTCTGATCCACAGCTGTGACTTACACCCAGTCCTACAGCTGGAACAGGTCTGGCAATGCACACCCAGAGTCCTTGAGTGCTTCTAAGCCTGGGCCTCAGCTTCCTCTGCTTTGTTTGCCCTGTGCTACCAGGTAGCATTCCTTCCAGAGTAAACACTGTGCAAGCAGTAGTGGCCAGGTGGAAGGAATGAGATATGAAGAAAAACACAGCAGGGTGGCAGATGGTAAGAGTAGGGTGATTATGTAAGACGGAGAAACAGGACTATCTCTTCTCAACGTTTTGGTTAATTTCCATTTTTGAGACATGCTCATATCTGTATTGTTATGATTTGAAGCCTTGTGCCACTCATTACATTTTTTTTATTGTTTGGGATTCATTGCAGGTACAAAGAATTAGGTTACACTGATTACATTTGTTAAAGTCCCTCTTGTAATTGTGTCCTTCCCCAAGGAAGTGTGCCTTACACCGTGATCCTCCCAGCCCCCTCTCTTCTCCCCTCTCCCTGCTCCCTCAAAGAGCATCAGTTCAGGGACACACAGACAGATTTTAGCCCAGGATGTTCATGAGAGTGCTACTTATAATAGTGAGAAGAAAAAGTCTATACCTAAATGTGTGCCAATGGGAGAGGTGAATATAAATTATTAAATGCTCTGCTATAAAATATCATGTTATAAGATATATAAGGATAAGAAAAAACAGTAGATTAAATACAAAGAGGAGAGGCTGGGCACAATGGCTCACATCTCCTAGCACTCTGAGAGGCTGAGGCAGGTGAATTGCTTGAGCTCAGGAGTTCGAGACCAGCCTGAGCAACAGAGAGACTCTCAGATTTACTAAAAATGGAAAAACTAATGGGTGTTGTGGCAGGTGCTGTAGTCCCAGCTACATGGGTGACGGAGGCAAGAGGATCACTTGAACCCAAGAATTTGAAGTTGCTGTGAGCTATGACACCCCAACACTCTACCCTGGGCCACAGAGTAAAGACTCTGTCTAAATAAATAGGAGAAATTCAAAATAATGTAAGATAAGTGGTATATAGCAAAATACCACACTGGTTTCAGTGTGCTTCATTTCCTTTTTTATAGTTTTTGTATTTCCCAAATTTTTTATAATAAATGTGCTATTTTCCAAGTAGAAAATAATGTTACGCCATCTGATTAGAAAAACATGGTATTTACTTTGGTTATGATGTTGACTATTGTACTGAGACTTATCCTCTGTCTTTTTTTGTTTTATTTTGTTTTACAATTGCGTATCCTCTGGTTTCCTGACAGGCTTGTTTTCTGTCTTTCTTATTCATTTATTTATTTTGGTCTTGTTCCATTTTCAGAAGAAAATTTAACAAAATTACTGTATACTAACAATTACTACATAGAACAAAATATGAAGAGTTCCAAAAATGTTTTTCTGAGGATGCATATTATATAATCCTGGAAGCGGTATTAATACTTTTGAAGTGTCATGGTTTTCTAAAAGATAAAGAAAGAAAAAAACTCAATTGTGAGTAAAGCCTTGGAATAATCTATTCCTTTTTTTAAAGCCTGGAAAAATCTGTCTTTGAAGAATAGACAAAAAATTATAAAATTATTCCTGCTTGGAAAGGGAAGAAAAGAACTGTCAAGTGCAGACTCCTTTCCTCCACACAGTGACTGGGGCCATTCGGTGCCCAACGTATGTATATGGACCTTCTCCAGTTCCCGGATCAAGCCAGGACTTCCCAGCATAGGCCCTATTTTCTGGGGATCAGGCACCCTCTGCAGTAGTGTGCCGACTTTGGCCTTTATCTCTGAGTCCTGTTCTGTTCCCCTCCCTGGAACCTAATCTTCTAGGAGACTTAGCTGGGAGGGATACATCCCATCTCTAACCTTCTTGTCTTATGCCCAACTTCCCTGATGCAAGCTTCAGCCCTTCCAGTCACAGACTTCTTCCTCTTTCTGTGTTCTGTTATCTACCAAGAGGTGGATCAATAACATGCACGAGTAAAAATGACTGAATGAGTGAAGGAAGTTATTTGATCTATAAGCACATGCTGTAAAATCTCTAGAGACAGTCTAATACTGAACTGCCTTGGACAGAATTACAGAAGATCTATCTTGTCAGCCTCATTGGGCAAAAGAGCATGAGTCTCCTCCCCACTTCACTCTCCCCCTATGACCTTCATACTGTGCCGAGTCCAATCCCAAGATGTCAGGAGTGATCCCCATAGTTAGGTCAAAGAGGTCACATAACAACAGCCTTTGCAAGAAATGCCAATTTTACTAGATTGACAAGCACGGCCTGAGGATAAATCTCATTAAAATCATTTGGATATGAATTTCAAGGAGACACAAATGATTTTCCTGCCATTTTACCAATATTCTGCCTTCTATATACTCAGGGAGCCAACATCAAATGTGTCGACCTGGCATGGATGTATTCTTCATAGAGAAGAGAATGATTCTGGAATCCTCAGATAACCTTTGTTTTTCCACTCCTGCCTTGAAGAAGTTTAGAATCTGTAGTCCTGGAATTGCAGTTAGTGGAATTGGCAGCCTTGCTCCGATCCCTGCAGAAAGATGTACGCTGAAATAAATACCTTTGGCACAATGACATGGCTTTGATGGCGTTTCAGAGCTAACAACAGGCATCGGAGCAATCTGCCATCTCATTGACATTCCGCCACATGCCTTGAAATTCTTCCGGCAGGCCCTACTAAAAAATCTTGCAAGGCGTGTATTTCAGGTAAACCCTAACCACAATTCAGGTGCATTTGAGTGACTCCAGACCTTTAGATGTTAATCACTTGGCAGGACACAAAGTCCAAAAGAAATGGTGTGTGATGACTTTAAATGATTTAAGCAGTGAATGGTCAGAAAGGGTTCCTGGGAAACTGCCTTACCCTTACTTAATCTGAGTCTTAGTTTTTAAAATCAGTTTGAACTTATTGTATTTCGAGATTTTCCCTACAAATACAGCAGCAAAAGTATGGCATGTAACCTGTCACACAGGGTAGATGTAAAACAGAACCCCCTATCTTTCTGGAAAGCACTTTTTCCCCCTCAGTAGTTGGTTACATCTTTGGATCCCTGCAAAATGTCACCTTTGAGATCTAACCCTCATGAAACTGAACAAACTGATCCTTTCCTTGGAGTCTCCATGAATGAAGGGTAAGAGTTAGCCAGTAGAATTTTTTTTTTTTTTTTTGAGACAGAGCCTCAAGCTATCGCCCTGGATAGAATACTCTGGCATCACAGCTCACAGCAACCTCCAATTCTTAGGCTCAAGTGAGTCTCTTGCCTCCGCCTCCCAAGTAGCTGGGACTATAGGCACCTGCCACAACGCCCAGCCACTTTTTGGTTGCAGCGTCATTGTTGTTTGGCGGGCCCGGGCTGGATTCGAACCCACCAGCTCAGGTGTACATGGCTGGTGCCTTAGCCCGTTGAGCCACAGGCGCCGAGCCAGCCTGTAGAATTTTTGTTTGCTTTGAGCAAGCTACACCCCTATATGCAAAGAGTTAAAAGGGTCTGTGACATCTGCAGAATTAAGTTTTGGAAATACGTACAGAACAAGCTCAAAATATACCTCAACTATGAAGTCCAGTGAATTTGTGTTGCAAGAAAGCCTGAACTATCTTGGATTGTGCTATCAAACAGAATTTTCACAGAATTATGGGGCTGATTAAAACTCCACAAAATAAATGACTTTCAACTTCTTAAAACTCAGCTTTAGATGTATGGTTTACTATTCAGTTAAAATGATGGTTACAGTGATTTTCAGATAGACACATATGTTTATAAAAATCTCTGAAACTATTAAAGCCTCAAAGTAATTTATAATGATGAAGAAAAACCCAAAATTAAAAGTAGTTTTGACCTAAATCAATCCCTAATTTTAAAATTAGTACTTGTGGTTTAGCAAAGACAGGGAATGAGTCTTTTTATACACTACTGGTTGATATAAATTGCTACCAACTTTTTGGAGAACAATTCAACTCTGTATATCAAAAGCCTTAAAAAAGTGGATGGTTTTTGTCCCAATAATTTTACTTTGTGAAATTTATTCTAGGGATATGGAGATGCACACACAGATTTATATACAAGGATTGTTTATTGCAGCATCATTCATAGTGAAAAATGAATCAAAGCAACATAAATGTCTAAGAATACAGTGTTGTTTCAGTACATTATAAATTCAAACAATGGAATACCAAGCAGGCGCTAAAATAATTTTTGAAGCATATTTAATAAATGAAAAAAATTCACGAGAAGAGCTAAGGACTAGGTAAATATTTATTATAAAAGTAGCACAGTGCTTCAAACAAATAGCCATCAATAATAGACTGGTAAAGAAACTGGGAAATCTGTAACAGAGAGTATTATGTAACAGAATACTATGGGGTGTCAAAAAGAATGAGTACATGATATGGGTACATCCCTGATACACTGTGAGTAGGAAAAGCAAATTACTGAAGAGCTTGTATGGCTTGCCACCATTTGTATAACTAAAAGGTATATTTATGTCTATATGTGCACATAAATTTCTGGAAGTCTGCCAAAGCCTAGTAACATTTGTTGTCTCTAGGGAGGTGAGATGTGGGTAGGGGGTGGGAGACATTCTGCATAAAACTGAAAAAAAAATTGAGCATGTAATGAGGGGGACAAATAAAATAAAGGTCTAACATGACAGCAGGTGGAGAAAAGAAGCTTGCTTTGTTCTGGTGAGCGCTAACAGGACGGTTCTTACTTCCTCACTGGAGTCAGTGATTATGGCTACATTATCCACCTAATGGCTGAGGCCTGAACATGTAATTAGTTTTATTACTATAACTCAGTTGGTCTCAATTTTGCTTGCACATTGAAATACCTGGGGGCATTAAAAAAATACTAAAAATATGCCAAGCCGCACCCCAGACTAATTAAACCCAAGTATCTGGAGTGGAATCCGGCATCCATTATCATTTAAAGGCTCCCCCATGCGATTCTAATGTGTAGCCAGGAGTCAGAACCACTGTCTTAACCTGGGCTTTGATTTGATTAAAATGCAAATATTCCTGCAAGGACACTATGATTTATTATCAGTAGGTGGGAGGTTTCCTGAGAATAGGTAGAAGATTAAGTGAACATTGATCCTCTCAAAAAAGGTTTGAGTACACGTTTTGAGGCCAGGAAAGCTGGAGACCAAATGTCACTTCTCCCGGGACTAGTTCTGTTTAAAGGAAGGAGCATTAGGTATGGAAAACTCAGAGTGAGAAAACCCAAGTTCTAGTCCTGGCTCTGCCACTTGGCTCCATGACCTGGATCAATATAGACCTTCTAGGCGTGATCCTCTTTAAAAAGTGGCAATTGGATTAACTGGGAAGTTTTGAAAATGGTTTGAGGGAAAAGGAAAAAGGAAGAGGTTTACTTTTATGCTGTTATAGACTGGCATCTGATCAGCTTTATTTTTGAGAAATGATTTTTTGGAATTAGAGAAATTCTTTGTATCACATAGCATTTTAGGTCCTTGAAGTCTATAGTTTTTGCTTCTTAATATAAGAAGTGACTCTAAAATGTAAAATTTTCTGTGTTTTTCCCATCATTTTCCTTTCTTCCCTCCCTCTTTCTTTCTTTTATTTATTTATTTTTAGAGACAGAGTCTCACTTTATCACCCTCAGTAGAGTGCTGTCGCATCACAGCTCACAGCAACCTCCAACTGATTCTCTTGCCTCAGCCTACCGAGTAGCTGGGACTACAGGTGCCTGCCATAATGCCTGGCTATTTTCTTTCTTTGGATGCAGTTTGGCTGGGGCTGGGTTTGAACCCGCCACCCTCGGTATATGGGGCAGGTGCCCTACCCACTAAGCCACAAGCACCACCCTTTCTTTCTTTTATTTTTTGAGACAGAGTTTCACTCTGTTGCCCAGGCTAGAGTGCTGGGGCATCAGCCTAGCTCACAAGAACCTCAAACTTCTAGGTCCAAGGGATCCTTCTGCCCCAGTCTTTTGGGTAGCTGGGACTACAAGCACCCACCACAATGCCCGACTAATTTTTCCATTTTTAGTAGAGATGGGACTCACTCTTGCTCAGGCTGGTCTCAAACTCCTTAGCTCAAGGAATCCTCTCACCTTGTCCTCCCAGAGTGCTAGGATTACAGGTATGAGCCACTGTCTGGCCCATCACCATCTGGCCCATCATTTCTTTTGTTTGAATTTGGAAGAGGCTGTAGAAGCTTCTACTACTTTCATTTGGATAATACATGGCTTTTCAACCCAGTTCTTTTGTTCCAGTTACACAGGCAGTAATAATACATATTTTTAGGCTGTAAAGAATAGACTCCCACCCCTACCCCAGAGCGCATTCCTTTTCTAGAGTGACAAGTTCTTTATGTTGTATTCCAACTCACGTACAGGGTCTATGTCACAGCTAGGCTAGGGTCAGGAACTTAGCTTTAGTGCAAAATTTAAAAAAGGATAAAAAGTCTCAATACTCAAGGCTTTTAAAACAAAATTAAAGCAAAAAAACTGTGATGAACAAATAATCAAAAACTTAAATGGATGCAGGATCACTAGGAGTTCTGCTTCACAATGGAGCCTAAAGTGAGGTTAGGATTACATATGTAATCCTCACTCACCTCACCTTACTCTAGCCCCTATTCTATATTGTCCAAAGTACTCACTCCAAATCTGACCTTTAGGAATTTGTATAAGAATGGCAAGATGAAAGTATATTAACAAGTTTGCAAGGAGACTTTAGAAATTTTGTGGGTCAAATAGATTTCAGTGGCCCTACTAGGTAGGAAGGACAGGAGAGAATACACAGTAAGAGAGAATACTTTTATGTATGATTTTGTGGGTAGGGAGGGATATTTTATAATTATCTAAAATTGAAAAGCAATTAGCCCTTTTTAATATCTTCATAAAATTCAGAATGGCAGGTTGGAAACTTTCCAAGGATAGTGACAAACTGCAAGGTTATTATTAAGCCCATTTCAATTATTGAGAAAGCAGAACAGGCACTTTAATTATTTACATGTTTTCCATCAACATGTGCTGGGTTTCATTAATTTATCACACATCAAGCAACTGAGCAATTAACAACTTTGACTGTATATCTTGTTGTGATCTCCAACGTATAACACCCATCTGACTTTAAATTAATTTGTGACAGGAAATTCAACTTCCCTATAAAGTTGATTTAGGTGGAATTAATACATGTTTCTATCTGGTTTTGAATGAAATCTTGTATCCCAGGTTTCTTGATATCCTACTGACAATTGTCCTTGGTGAACTCACTTGAGGCACTTTTTTTTTTTTTTTTTTTTGTAGTTTTGGCCAGGGCTGGGTTCACAGCTGCCACCTCTTGTACATGGGGCCAGTGCCCTACTCCTTGAGCCACAGGTGCTGCCTTTTTTTTTTTTTTTTGAGACTCATTTTTCACCCTTGGCAGAGTGCTATGACATCATGGCTCACAGCAACCTCAAACTTCTAGGCTCAAGTGATCCTCCTGCCTCAGCCTCCCTAGTAGCTGCTGAGACTACAGGCACCAGCTCTTGTTCTTGCTCAGGCTAGTCTGAGTTCAAGCAATCCCCCCTCCATGGCCTCCCAGAGTGCTAGGATTACAAGCCTGAGCTTGAGGCACTATTTTGAAGCACAGCACTGAAGAACACTTTATAGAAGGAGCCAACTTTGGTGGATACCATCTGGCTACGGAAAAAAAAAAAAGGACAAAATTACAAAATTATAAATTTATAATTTATAAAATTATAAAAAAAGGTAGCACATAATTTATATGATATCTGTCAGAGACTGTGGTGTGGCCAAGATGTGGTTTCTTTTATTGGAAGACCTAATTTTCCTTCATTCAACAAATGGTTATTAAGCATTCTATTATACTCCATGCACTGTTCTAGATGGCTGGATTCAGGAGTGAACAAAAACAGGCAAAAATGTTAGCCTTACTGAGCTTTATATGAAAAATTACCAAAGCGAGATGAAACGGGATAAATGATTATTTGATTTAGAAACATGAACACAAGGAATGGGAAATAAATCAATTGCCTTGATCAGCTTGATGAGTAATTTTAAAATTTAGTCTTTCCACCTAGAATCCCAGCACTCCGGGAGGCCAAAGAGGTTGGATCACTTGAGTTCAGGAGTCTGAGCAAGAGCAAGACCCCATGTCTACTAAAAAATAGGAAAACTAGACAGGCAGTGTGGTGGGCACCTGCAGTCCCATCTCCTTGGGAGGCTAAGGCAAGAGGATTGCTGAAGCCCAAGAGTTTGAGGTGGCTGTGAGCTACGAAGCCACTGCACTCTACCCAGGGGAACAGAGTAAGACTGTCTCAAAAATAAACAAACAAACAAAAAACAAAACCACTAGTCTTCTTCCTGTTGTTTTAGGTCAGAGGCCCACTTCCAGTGCCCAAGTGCTCACAAACATGATGTGCCCACAGATATTAAGGGGGGGGGGTGTAAAATGTTCCAGGTGATGCAAAAATGGCGAGTAAATCAGGCTGGTCAGAAGTGTTACCATCTGGGAATATAAGTTATAGTAACTCCTGGCTATACTCTAAGAATGATCCTTTGCGGCTCGGCGCCTGTGGCTCAACTGCCTAAGGAGCCAGTCATGTATACCTGAGTTGGCAGGTTCAAATCCAGCCCGGCCCGCCAAACAACAACGACGGCTACATCCAAAAAATGGCCGGGCGTTGTGGTGGGCACCTGTAGTCCCAGCTACTTGGGAGGCAGAGGCAAGAGACTCGCTTGAGCTCAGGATTTGGAGGTTGCTGAGAGCTGTGATGCCATAGCACTCTATCCAGGGTGACAGCTTGAGGCTCTGTCTCAAAAAAAAAAAAAATAATAATGATCCTTTGCTAGCCAAGTCATCCTTGATCATTTGGGTCCCCAAAGGATTTGGATTATTGTTTTGGGTGACCCAATATATTACTATCTGATTTTAGTATAAATTCATTCATCTCCTTATTCATTCATTAAACATTAGCTTCTCTGGCTGACATACCAGTTAGATATAATGCTTAACATAAAAATAGCTCCCATCTGGCCAGCAGTTTAGGGCCTTCCAGCCTAGTGGGACTTTGATGGTCTTCAAACTGTGAAGTACAATGTGTCCCTTGATGTTGCTATCCTTGGATAAGCACAAAATAGATACATTTGCTTACAGTTAGGATAGGATCACCTGGGTGAATTTTGAGTGTGGTAAAGATATCATTGAAGTATTCTGCCAGGGGTGACCAAACTTTTGGCTTTTCTGCGCCACAATGGAAGAAGTTATCTGGGGTCACACATTAAATTCACAGAGCCTAATGAAAGCTGATGAGCAAAAAAAAAAAAAAGAAAAAAAAGTAGTGCATAATTTACATGATATCTGCCATCACAGATAAGCAAAAAGTCGCCACGTAATCTCATGCAGCCGGCAGACCGTGGTTGGACACCCATTATTGACTACATGTTAGGTGAGTTTTTAATGTGGGGACTTTCTGTTTTAGGAGAAGTTACTGGGTTTCACACTTAGTTTTTATCTTCAACCAGTTGGCTCTGAAACCCTTCTTTCAACTGGACAGCTCCGCTGAAGAATCATCTCTGCTATTATAAGACGTTCCTCTAGGTGGCACCATTTGCAGCTACCTGGGCCTGCTTCTCTTCCTCACAGAGCAAGTCCACTTTATTTCTTGGTTTGCTCCGAGTACCTCTTTCTTAGCTTTTATAGGATCTTCAGGCTGATTTCTAAATGATCTTTTGGGTGACCATCATGTACCTGCTATACACCTTTGGGATAATTTTGATGATAGCTTGGATAGCTGCCCCTGCCTCCAAACTCTGTTAGCAATCCATTTTCTATACTGTGGTTTGGCAGCGAGTGCTTCTCATTTTGTATTGTTTATTCTTTTATGCATGTGGAATGTCTCCTCAAATAGAGTACAAAGGCTTTAAGGGCCTTATATGTCTCAGGCATCTGGCATAATACGCAGCCTGTGACAGGCACAGTCTGCAAGTATGTGTGTCCATGATGTAGCTGGTAGCATTCTTTTTTTTTGGAATTTTTTTGGCCAGGGTTGGGTTTGAACCAGCTACCTCCGGTATATGGGGCCTTCGCCCTACTCCTTTGAGCCACAGGTGCTACCCCCAACTGGTGGCATTCTTTTATTCATTCATCACTTACTGGGTATCTGTTTTAGGCTCTTTCTGAAAACAGTTATGTTAGACAAGGTCCCTACTCTCAAGCAACTCCTAGTTGAGAGAGGAGAGGAGTCACGGGCGGAGAGAAGAGATAGATATTAGACAATTACAGTGGTATAATGCATACAATGAAGCAGCTATGGTGACTCTGGGAACAGCAGAGGTGACCTCTGTTGTCTGTGTGTTGATTGTCCACAGAGGATTTTCCTTCTCCAGCATGTCCTTTCAGAAGAGCACTGCCTTCCCACTCTTTGTAGAATCATTTGTTGAGACTCACCTATGCCTTATACCAGTGGTTCTTAACTTGTGGGTCATGATCCCTTTGGGGGTCAAATGACCCTTTCATAAGGGTCACTTAAATACATCCTGCAAATCAGATATTTACATTATGATTCATAACAGTAGCAAAATTATAGTTATAAAGTAGCAACAAAAATAATTTTATGGTTGGAGGTCACCACAACATGAGGAACTGCATTAAAGGGTCATGGCATTAGGAAAGTTGAGAACCACTGCCTTATACTGTTTTTCTTTTCCAGTCACCTTTTGGTGACAGGGTGATTATTGTGGGGGTAGGTATGTGTCTCAGGACATCATAAGAAGAGTAACAATTTTCCTATTTTTCTCTGGAGTTCAATGCACCTAGGGTTTTGTGGGTTGCTTTTTGGTTATCTATAATTGCCCTTGAATTCTCAAAATAGTTTATCATCTCACAGTCTGGGAGTGATTTGGAATTGCTGATTTACTTTTACATGGCATAGATACACATTCATTGAAAACTTTTTCATTCTTTAGTATGCATCCAAATCCCCCTTTCCAGAAAAATCTTTTCCAATTCTCACAAACAGAATGAACTATTTCCTCCTTTTTATACCTTTTACAACCTTACTTCTACTCTAACTTCAATACAAATCGATTTCATTTTGTCTTTTATTATAACTGTTCAGAGCCTCATTGTAAGATAAGCCTACTGAGGACAAGGCCTATATTTTATTCATTTTAGTATCTCCCTCTTACAGTACCTTCACTTTAGTTGTCTATATGTAGGAAGCAGTGAATAAATGTTGATTTAATGAATTGGGATTTTGTAACATGATCCATGTTTAATTGGATATTTTAGAGTATATGATTCTAGAACAAGGTCAACAACATTGGTAGTTTGTAGATGGGTTTATAATATTTGTTTGAATTAGGTTATAGGAGTATTTGCTTGGCAAATGCGGCCCAGATAATACTTGGTTTTTGGATAGATCTGGGCTCAGACTTGGAATTTTCTTTTCCTGTTTCCTTCTTGACACCCATATATGGCTTTATCACTGTAGACTGTTGATTTTTACTTCCTGCTTTCTTCCAAATACTTGAAATATCCTCATATTGATTTGTTGTATCCACTCAAATATCCGCTAAGTGCCAGATGTGTGCCTGATGCTGGGATTACAAAACAGACTTTTTATCTACAATAGGCTAAAACAGTCCAATTCTTTTCATCAAATAATAGATTAATTCAGTCCAAACATATTACCTGATAGACTGATGGTGTATTTTGAAAGACATTTTCAAAAGTCTCAGAAGATCCTTGTCTAGGAAACCAGAGATTTGAAGCCTCTTGAATGTCATTTGGTTTTCCAATGATTTATGTCTTTTCCAAAACTCTTATCTTACAAGTATAAACTTGTAAGTTTTTTCCTTAAGCCATTTTATATTTCTGCATATTGAATTTCAAACTTTAATTTCCTTAGTCACTTAGCTTTAAATTTTAATTTCATGGCAAGTCTAGTGGCTCTTTGTATGTATACACATAAAAGGGATGAGGTTTGCCCTTTGCTCTACTGGGCAAGGTGAAATTTAATCATTTTGTAAGCTGAATATCTTTTTTTTTTTTTTTTTTTTTTTTTTTTGGAGACAGGGTCTCTGCCACTTGGGTTGAGGGCAGTGGGATCATCATAGCTCACTGCAACCTTGAACTCCAGGGCTCAAGTGATAGGCCTGGGCTGATTATTTTTTAAGTTATTTTTTGGAGAGATTTAGGGTCTTACGATATTGCCCAAGCTGGTCTTGAACTCCTGGCCTTGAAGTTATCCTCCTGCTTTGGCCTCTCAAAGTGTTAGGATTTCAGTTGTGAGCCATTGTGTCCAGCCTGAATATCCTTTTGAAAAGGGAACCTAAAATATAGATTTTCTTTTCTTGATCTAAGTCTAGGCTGAGATGGGACAAGGAAGGGGAAAGAAAGGGTATAAAAGGGAACTCTGGGTAAATGAAAGGAAGTCACAAACCTGTTATCCAAGAACTCTTATGTGAATTCTTGATCTGTAGCAATAGCACAGTCACGACCTTACTTTACACTCTGCCTCAGCAGGCTGCACCAGGGACATCTCAGAGAAAACACAAAATGTGAAAAAGCAATTCTCTTTCTAAAAGACAATGTTCTCTGAAGACCTCAGGTTCCATTAAGGCAGGAAGCAATATGAGTTTCACTTCTTGTAGTTCCTAGACCAAATGAAAGCCGAATTAACAGGATTTTTTTTTTCATATTTATCAGTTTATCACAATGAACTATGCAAACATCTTAAGTGTGTCAATCAAAAATGGAAAACCAAAAAACAGCAGGGAGTAGGGAGGCCGACCACATATACCGAAGGTGGCGGGTTCAAACCCAGCCTCAGCCGACCTGCAACACAAAAAAATAGCCGGGCATTGCGGTGGGTGCCTGTAGTCCCAGCTACTCAGGAGGCTGAGGCAAAAGAATCGCCTAAGCCCAGGAGTTGGAGGTTGCTGTGAGCCGTGTGACGCCACGGCACTCTACCGAGGGTAATAAATTGAGACCCTGTCTCTACAAAAAAAAAAAAAGAAAGAAAAATTTTGCTGGGGCAATCTTAGTTTCCCCGTTTTTCTAATTTATTCTTTCCTTTTCCTTTATTATACACTATTTTGCATTTTCCCAGAAGTTATCTATAATTCAATCTCATCTAGAAGGGTATATTCGATTACTTTAGCTGTTAAATATCCTGTGCTTTCTTTAAAAAAGAGAACTTGTAAAAAACAAAACTGAAAACAACCTCAATGGCATGAGAAGTTGGATCCTATCAGGAGACGCTTAGAAACTTGGGCAGCTTCATTTTACTGCTCAGGATTTACATTTCTACCTCAAGTTACTTTGTGGACAGTGTCGTCTGTTGGTCGCCCCCTCCCCTCCCAGAACAAGCGACAATTCCTTCCCTTCCCCCCGTCGTACCCCCCGGTAGAGAGTAGATTCTTAGTTCTAACACTGAACTGGGGTCAGAGGTGACTCGAGAGTTTTTAACCTAATGGCGTTTTAGAAATAGGGGCAATACGTAAGTGGCCGAAGAGCGGCCCCGCGGAGCAGCCCGGCACGGCCCGCGGGCCCGCAGGGCTGACTCCCGCGACCTCAGGAGGGGCCGCGGCCGCGCTGCCGGGCGGTGGGCTGAGAGGCAGGCGGAGGCCGCCATATTCCCGCCGTACCACGCCCGGGCGGCCTGTCGGCAGCCGCAGGTTAGCGACGGCCGCAAAAGCCAGCTCCGGCCCTGCCCCGCCCCGGCCGGGGGCGGCTGTGCCCGCTGCGCCCGCGGGCTTCGCCGAGGGCGCAGGAGCCGGAGGCGCACGCAGAGCCCGAGGGGGCCGGCCCAGCCCCGGAGCCGCGCGGGCGAGGCGAGAGCCGCACAGGGAGGCGCGCCGCGGCGGCTGCGAGCCCAGGAAAGCCTTCCAGGAGGGGCCGGGCGGCACCGCCTCCCGCCTCCCCTCCTCCCGCGCCCGTTCCCTCCTCCTCCCACTCCTCCTCCTCCCGCCGCCGCCGCCTCCCTCCCGGATCTGTGCTCCAGTTCAGAGAAAGAAGAAAATGTGTGTGTGTGGCGAGGGGGAGGGCGAGCACTGAGCAGCCGCTCCGCGCCTGGCAATCGGGGCCGGGGGTGGGCGTCTGGCGGAGGCGGAGGCGGAGGAGCGCGCGGCGGCCAGGCGAACGGGGTTTGCGCGCGAGTCGGGCGGTGGGCGCGGGCAGGGCCGAGGGCGCCCGGGAGCTGTGTCAGGCGGCGGCGAGAAGCGGGCGCGCCGGGCGCGGGGAGCCGTCGGCGGCCTCTCGCTGCGGGGACGCCCCGGTGGATGTTCTCTCGCCGCCAGGCGCGCGGCTTAGGGGAGCCTCGGAGGCGGCGGCGGCGGCGGCGCGGGGGGCGAGGCGGGCCGCCTGTTCTCGGGGAAGAAGACGCGGGCGTCTGAGCGAGGCCGGGCGCGGCGGCCTTCCCTCGAGCGCCCCCCGAGCTAGCGCCCGCGGCAGCCTCCCGCGCCCGCCCCGCTTCTCCCGGCGGCTCAGGCCGCCCGCTCCCGCCGCGTTCCCGGCCCACCTGGTGGCCCCGGCCCTGGCCGTCGCCCCCGCGGCGGTTCCCTGAGCTCGTCCCGGACGCGCGCCCGGGCAGCGGGGGCTCGGCGGCCACCGCTGCCTCGGGGGAGCGAGGGCGGGAGGGTGTGTGTGCGCGCTGTGAACAGGGGGTGCTGGCGGGGCTGTAGCGGAGGCACTTTGGAAGAATGACTCTGGAGTCCATCATGGCGTGCTGCCTGAGCGAGGAGGCCAAGGAAGCCCGGCGGATCAACGACGAGATCGAGCGGCAGCTCCGCAGGGACAAGCGGGACGCCCGCCGAGAGCTCAAGCTGCTGCTGCTCGGTGAGTACGTACGGTCCGAGGTCGCCAGCCACTGGCCCTGCGGCCCGGCCTCTGCGACCCCCTCCCAACACCCCGGGTCCTTCTGGGCAGCTCTTCTCCACGCCCCCCGCCCCCGGCGCCTGGGGCTCGACCTTACCCTCCTGGGCGCGCCCCTGGCCACCACCCGCACTCGCGCGGGTGCGCGCGCGCGTACACACACACACACACACACTCACGCGCGCGCGCGCGCGCTGCAGAGTGGTCTGGGCTGCCCTGCCCGGTGCCTCAGTGTGCGCCTTTTCATGCTTCTGAGGGCTGTGCATTATCTGCTGTGCTTCTCTAAATGGCTTATCACTTCGGGGCAGAGGCGCGGGGGTGGAAAGGTGGGCAGAGAGGTTGAACTTCCATTGTAGTGGCCCTGGCGCCCCGTAGGGTGGTGGAGTGGGGGAGCTGTGTGAGTGTGGCCTGCAGGTTGGCAAGCCGAATCAGGGCAAGTCGGGGGATGGCGTGCGATGGGGTGGCTTGTGTGCGTCCATTGTCAGTGCATTTTGGGGTCCGGAAGGAATGGGGGAACGGTAGGGAGACTTGCGACTGGATTCTCCGAGGAGTGATGATGAGGAAGCCGAGTAGTTGGCTCTGCCAAGAAAGGGCCTGTGTTTTGGGGGCGGGGCGGGAGGGCAAACCCAAATGTGCCACACAAGTGCTGTTTTCTAGCCACCAGACCATAGAAAGCAGGGATCCCAGAAGAGTTCCTTGGTCAGTGAATGGTGACAGGCGGGTTTCTTGTCCTGTACCATTCCTTCCGGCTAAGGATGAGGGCTAGGGAAGCGTTGTGCTGTGTGGTTGTTGACAGCGACGGGTATCTTGTTTAATGAGGCAACCCAGATGTAGGCCTGAATTCACAATAGTTACTATAGAAAACCAGTGCAGTCTCTCAATTACTTTCATGGAAACAAATAGAAACCTTTTGTTTAAAACAGCATTTTGGTATCTTTGGAATCTGGGCTGCAAGAAAAATGGAAAGTGTACAGCAAAGATTTCCCTCTAATCTTGAAAGAAACCCCAACATTCTGCTTTGATACTAAGTTAGCGAGATAATGCCATTTCTCAAATAGGAATTCTATTGATATTATCTCTGACAGAATGTTCAGAATCAAGCAATCAGGGTTCACATATAGCCAGCATGACATAACTCTGAGCTATTGTGGTAGGAAGAGCAAACAGCCTTGCAGTAACAGGCCTGAAAAATGTCTGCACTTGTGTTCCACATATTTGCATGTATAATAAATATGTTTCTAAACCATTTCTCTAGAAAAAAGAATATTGTACAGTTCGGGTTTGAGAAGCGTGCATTTTCTTATCTTGATCATTCCATTTACTGGCTCAAGGAGCCAATTGCCTTTGGGACTTGAACTGCTTTTGTACTGGATCATTTATAGGCAGGAACAAAATATAATGATCACTCATAGTTGCAAATGGTTAATTCACATGCCATGCTGTATGTCTTCATTTTGAAATCCAAGTGGATAAATGTGCTCATGTTTATAAAGAAAGGAAGGTAAAGCGCTGCATGAAATAGGTGGGCTTGAGGGAGTAAAGCCAGGGGAGGGGAAGCTGCATTTGGAAAAGTGAAGGGTTTTTTTTGTTGCTGTTGTTTTGTTTTGTTTTGTTTTTTAAAATTCTTATTTTGAGCTACTTCTAATGGCTGGAAACATACAGTTGAATGTTTCCTGAATTCTCAAGATTGAGAAGGAAATAGGGTGAAAGAAATATATGGAGTGTTTAAGTGCACAATTAAGGAGAAAAGCATGTGTTTTAGAAATAATTGCTTTAGAAAACTGGGGTTTCTTCTTATTTTACCCTGTTTACAGTCTTTGTTGCTGTTTAGCAGTGAACAGGACTTTTGAGGTCCTTCCAACCAACCCTATTTGCCTGAAATGTGACAGTTACGGTTTTACAGCAGATACGAGTTAAAGCCTCCAGGGGGTTTGTCCAAGGGCCTGGATTTGAAGGACTAAGAGGGAAATATACTTATATGGATGCTTTTTTGAAAATTGCATTTAAATAACATACTGTGCTTTTAAAAATGAGCTTGGAGATAATTTTCTGAGGAAAAATAATCAATTTTACTGCTAAAGTGGTGTAGTGTCGAGAACTTTTTTACCCTCTTATTAGATATTTGAGTAGAGTTTAATAGAGCCCCAACCTGTCTGGCAAATATTGCTTAGTAGGAGTGATAGAAAAATATGACATTAATATAATACCTATATTTATGAGTAACATTCAAAAATTATACAACTTCCTGTCAGAAATATGATTACTGGACATCATGTAAGAATTGCTATTGCTTATTTTTCTAGGTATGTAGCTTTTGTAACATAACCACTGCAGTACCTACACTATATAGTAGTAATATATACTAAACGTAGATTTGTGCTTGCATGTGTACGAGTGTGTGATTTCACAATTTTTTGAATCCAGGAAAGTTGACGTGAACAAGGGAAGGTATTGGGGTGGGATTTCATTTGAGGAATTCCTAAATTGCTACTTTGATGAGTAGACTGAATTTTCTAGTTTCTTCCTTCATTTAAACAAAACTTATGTAGAGGTGAGTAGAGAACATATCCTTTGACAGTTGGACGATCTACGAATACGTTAAGCCTGTTTGTTTATTTATTTTATTATTATTATTATTTTTGAGACAGAGCCTCAAGCTGTCACCCTGGGTAGAGCGCCATGGCATCACAGCTCACAGCAACCTCCGATTCCTGGACTCAAGCAAGTCTCTTGCCTCCGCCTCCCAAGTAGCTGGGACTATAGCCAAAATGCCCGGCCATTCTTTTTGGTTGCAGCCGTCATTGTTGTTTGGCGGCCCGGGCTGGATTCGAACCCGCCAGCTCAGATGTATGTGACTGGCGCATTAGCCCGTTGAGCCCCAGGCACCGAGCCTAAACCTGTTTATTTAAATGGAGGAATTTCCCTTATCTTGGAAATAAAATTCAATAAGAAATTATTTTCAAAGTAAATTTTTGTTTAAGGCATGACACCATTTTAATGGAAAA
The DNA here is from genome assembly GCA_963573935.1 of Arctocebus calabarensis. Lineage (NCBI taxonomy): Eukaryota > Metazoa > Chordata > Mammalia > Primates > Lorisidae > Arctocebus > Arctocebus calabarensis. Next base: position 10,620 of record CAUYON010161522.1, on the reverse strand, counting down.
CGAGTTGTTTGGTAGGCATAAAAATTTAGACCCTTACATTTGCTCACACAGTTTTATATATATGTGTGTATATATAGGCACATATCTATACATCTATACACATATATACGTATATACGCATGTAAGTAATATGGGGAAATTGGAAAAGGAAAATAATAGTTCTGTGATTAAAGGAAAGTATGGCAGTAGAATTTGTGTTGTTTTGATTTATATCTGCCAATTGTGCCAATGTCTTCCAGATCTATTCCCTATGGAATACTTACATATTTTGATTTTGATTTTTAAGAGATTAACGCTGATATCTGCCACCATAACAACATTATGTTAAATTCTGAATTCTTTCTTGTCCACCTTTAACTTCTTCTTTGAGTTCATTTATAGCAGAGTTTGACACCCAAAGAAAACTTTCTTTTCATCATCTTCTATATAGATATACAAGAGCATACTTCATTTTAATTTGATTGATGTTTTCATTTGCTTCCTCCATGTAAAGTACCTAGATTGACTGATTGATTGATATTCATGATTATTTACTTCAATTGATTAGTATGCATTAATACTCACTAAATATTTCTGTGGGTGGTACAGAGACCACATCATTTAATATTAATTTGTTTTTAAGTTCTGTATAAAACAAGTGGCCCTGAATGCTTTTTTCAGTTTACAGATACTCATCTTGAAATATTTTTTCACTTCTTAGAAGATACTTTTTTTTCCTGTTTTCTTGTTTTATATGGTTTTGAAATCTTTATTCTTTAGATTTTAATCATCAAATAGAGTTAGCAAATGCTTTTTATTGATTGGATTCCACCTATTGAAAACGGGCAAAGTTTAGGCCAATTTTAACTGGAAGAATAAATGTTCCTGGTCTTCTGAATGTAGTTATGTATATATCATTGTAGATTTTCTTCCTGTCCTACACTGCAAGCTTATGAAGGTAGGGATTGTGTCCGTTTTGTTCACTATTAAGTCCTAGCTTCTAGTACAATATCTAACTTGTAGAATGCTCTTGGTTAATATTTGCTGAATGAATGAATTTGTTTATGACCCTCTTGCTAGAGACTGGGAGTAGACAATCAGGAATAAATTATAGAAACATGGAGATGTGTCATATTTTTATCTGTGACAGATATAATCATGATCTTAAAAATTGTAATATAACTCTTTGAGCCAATTGATTATAAATACATTCCAGGATAGGCACTGTTAATGTAAGATGTTGTACCATGTATTAAATCAGTGTGTTACAATTCTGTACTGAGTACATTTGCCAATCACAGTCATGCTTACGCTATGAAAGTTTAAAGAAAAAAATAAGCCATTCAATATCTTGATTACTTGTTACCATGTAGAGGCTAATTTAATACTGTCATCTTTTTAACATACTTTTTTCTCCATGACACACTGATCAAATTGAAGTTGTTTTTTTTTTTATAGAGACAGAGTCTCACTTTATCGCCCTGGGTAGAGTGCTGTGGCGTCACACTGCTCACAGCAACCTCCAGCTCTTGGGCTTAAGCGATTCTCTTGCCTCAGCCTCCCTAGTAGCTGGGACTACAGGCGCCCGCCACAGGACCCGGCTATTTTTTTTGTTTTGCAGTTCGAGGCCGGGCTTGAACCCGCCACCTTCGGTATATGGGGCCGGCGCCCTACTCGCTGAGCCACAGGAGCTGCCTGAAATCTCCCACCTTTAACTCTCTTCTTCCTCATGGTGGGGTGCCAGAAAGGCCCCCCCAGCCCCCTCTCAAGTCTGGAGGTGTCCCCTCACTGTCACTCTCTCCTAACCCCTCACCTATTGGACCTTCTGAGTGATAGGGAGGGTTTGGCCAGATTACTCCAGGTCCATCCCAGGGGAGGCCCCACTCCCTTCATTTACATACTCACCCATCAAGTTAGGACTTGTCCAGTGTTTCTCATGTGCCAGGCTTTCTGCTGCGCACTTCTCTCTGTGAGCTCTGGGCATAGGGACATATGATTAGTTCCTGTTTAAGGACGAGGGAATCCATGCTTGGAGGAATTAAATAGCTTGCCTGAGCTACATGGTTAATAAGCAACATTGCTAAGCTGGAACCCGGAGTCTGAATCCAGCCAAGTGACTTCTAAGGTCAAGCTCATGCCTACGTCCATGCTCAGAGCAGAGGAAGCCCCATCACAGTGAACACCAAGGGCTTCCTGGAAGTGGTATGTGGTCTGCAGCCCAGAGGGGCCAGGTTGGGAAGGGGCCACTTATTGCTTGTTGATCTTTAGCACCGGCAAGGCAGAATCCCAGCAGGATGGGCCAGGGAGGCAGGAGGCTGGTGGGAATCTTATCCCCTCATTAGTTTTTGAGCTCTTACTACATGCTAGACACAGGAATCCCACATTGCACCACCATGAGCTGTGGCCTGGATCTCTCCTGTGGCTTTAGTAGTTCATATAACCCTCCCTCTGGACACCCATCTTGGATAATCCTAAAGCCCCAGGTCAAGCTACCTTCAGAATCTCCAAAATTCTGGGACACTGGTACAGCAGGACTTGTCCCCAGTCCAGACCAGGGGTGCCTCCTATTCACCTAGGTCTCCCCTAAGCTCAGCTGAGCTCCAGCCCTTGGTGACTCACTGTTGGTTTTGTAAAAGGCTTCTCCTCCACCCCCACCCAGACCCTGCCCTAAGGACTCTCTCATTCTATAAGAGGTGAGGTGTCTAGTTGCCTGGGAAAGGGAAACAGCATTGCTTCCAAGCCCTGCAAGCCAGTGCTTTGGTTAACTCTTGAGTCTGCGGTCTTTGTCACCCCAGCCCTTTCAAAGGGCTTGCCCTGGAGAGCACTGAATAATGCATCAAAGTCCTTTTCCTCCCATGGATGAAACTGCTGAGCCATTAAGGGTGTAGAGGGAGAGAAACCAGCATGTCCCCTGCCACAGGAGGGATGCTTGAAACTCCAACGGCCTTTCCCATCCCCTAGGATGCATGGGGGGCCCAGGGGCTTGAGGCCCAAAGGTCCCCAATAAATGGGTAAAATGAAGTTAGGGTAACTGTACAACCAGTACATCCCCCAAAAGAGAAAAGAAGGCAAAAGAGGTTCAGCTTCTCAATATTTATTCAGACTTTTGCAATTAGAAAATTCTGGGGAGAAGCCATCTTATTTTCAGCATACATAAAATGTTGGTTGTATGGTTTACGATTTTGTTTTCATTTTGAATTCCCCTCCTTGGGAGAAGTATCAAAACGTCTTTTGTGCTTAGACCATTAAAGGTCAAAGTCCAGCCTGGAGATTCTGTTACAAGCACAGAACCACAGAGGGGAATATCTGGGAGGGGCTGCTGAGGTGACCTGTACAGGTGGGGGGAGCCAGGCCAATTCAGGCATCCTCTCTGATTCTGTGAAGAAAGTCTAGGAAGAGGGGTGGAGTGCCAGAGACAGAAGGAGGAGGAGGGGGAAGACGGGGAGGGTGGGGCCAGGCCTATGAAACTTTTTGCCCCTCCTGGCATCCTGGCCCTTCCCCTGGGCCTGAATGACCCTTCCCAGGTGCTGTGCACTAAATGCTTGCATCCCTCATGATGGGATGAGCGCTCTTATAAGAAGAAACACAAACGAGCTCCCTCCTCCTTTCCTCCCCTTCTCCCTCCTCTCTCCCCCCTTTCTTCCCTCGCTCTTCTTTCCTCCCTCCCTCCCTTCCTTTATTCCTCTCTCTCCCCTCTCTCTTCTCCTCCCTTTCTCCCTCCCTCCTTTCTTTTCTCTCTCTCTGCCTTGTGAGGATATAGCAAGAAAGTGTCCACATGAAAAACCAAGAAAACAGCTTCACCAAAACCCAGCGCTGCTGGCAGCCTGATTGCAGACATCCCAGCCTCCAGAACTGTGGGAAAGATTTCCTGTTGTTTAAGCTACTGAATCTGGATAATTTGTTTTAGCAGCATGAACTGATTAAGGCACTTGGCCACCTATGTAACTTGAGTGCCTGTTCTCTTTACTGTCCAGGCCCTGGGGACCTCAGTTCTCTGCCCATTTCTTTGGATTCCCCTTCCCTGCCTGCCTTCACCCTGAGATCTGCAGCCTCTGGTGCTCTAAATCCACTTTCCTTGGCCACCCCTTCCTCCCCCCTCTCCTCACACCTCTGGGATGAGCTCATTAGCTCCTCAATAGCAGTTACTATCTATGACAGTGGGTCTCAACCTTGGCTAGACCCCCAGAGACTCTGAGTAACTGGTCTGGGGTATAGCCTGGGCACAGAACATTCTGAAGCTCTCCCCCACCCCCCAGATGGAGGGCATCCTAATACAGACCACCGTGCTGTAAAGGGATAGTTCAGCAGGCTGGGTCACTCAAACTCGGGATGTTGCAAAGAAAGTCTCAGCCCTTACCCCCTTGTGGGGAGATAACTTCTGAGCCCTCGAGATATCCTGCCTACTGAACAGATTCTGCAGCTCTGGGCCTGTTGTATCAGTTTGACTTCTCTAGGGACCAGTCACCCAGGCAGTTTCCAGGAGCTGCCTGCCTACGCGACTGACCCCCAAGAAAAACCCTGGGTACCCAGGCTTGGGTGAGCCTCCCGGGCTGACAGCACTTAGCACACATCACTGCTGGGAAAATTAACCTTTGTTTGTGCAAACTCACTGAGAGAGGATACCCTGAAGCTGGCACCTGGTTTCTCCTGGACTTTCTCCCATGCTCCTTTTCCCTTTTCTGATTTTAATCTGTATATCCTTTCACTTTAATAAGCCATACCTCTGAGTACAATAATTTCCTTAAAAAATTTTTTTTTTGCAGTTTTTGGCTGGGGCCAGGTTTGAACCCACCACCTCTGGTAAATGGGGCCGGCGCCCTACTCCTTTGAGCCACAGGTGCTGCCCTATAGCTTTCCTTTTTGATGTCTTTTGAGTACTAATAGTAAACCATCAAGCCTGTGGTTGGTCCTGCGGACCCCTGACAGCCACTTTGTGGGGACACGAAGCTACATGAGGTACATTGCAGAGTCCTCCAGAGACTCTGAGCCAGTGGGTCTGGGAACCTGCCTGGTTAGTAAGTTCTGCCAGGGCCTGTCACAGGTAACCAGAGTCAGGAAACATGCATTAGTGTGCTGGCGACTTCCAGTCGGTCTCAAGCTGGACATGTCCACTCAGATAAACCCCTCAAACACGACAAGCCTACAGAGAATGTAGACTGTCACGACTGCCTGCCCCTGCTCCCTACTCCCTAAAAGCCCATCAGTCACCAAGTCCTCCCAACCATCTCTGGAGTCTCATCTCTTCCTTCCTCCCTTCATCTTTTCTCCATCCCCCAGTTCCATTCTACTTGCCCCCTTGCAAATTAAAATCTGAGCCTTGCCCTTTTGTGAAGATGCTCAGTGGCTCCCTACGTCCATGTGGCCCCAACTCTTGGTGGCATTCCGAGTTTTTCTTGGTCTTCCCAGCCTTCCCTTTCACCACTGTACCTACAGGCCCCTCCAGCCTTGGGGAATTAATTGCAGCCTCAGTTAGGAGGCTCCGTCCACCCACAAAGGCCTTTGCCTCCCTCTGTGCCAGGGTACCTGCACATTTTTCTCTCTGGACACTCACCACCCTGCATTTCAATTGCTCATTTTCCTGCCTCACCCCCACTGTGGCCCGGGCTATGCCAGGGCCCAGCATCTGCATACAAGTCCCTCAATAACAAACAATGCTCAATGAATGAATGTATGAGAGTCTTGCCAATCTGACCCCCGCCCCCGGCCCAGCATTGGGCTTGGCACACAGTAGGACCAAATAAATGAGAGAAGAGGGAATGGATTTCATCCACCTCAAACCCTCCTCCCATCCTTCTTCTCTCATCCTTCCTAACATCCTCCTGTACCACTGAGGATCCATTTTGCTCCATGATTCTGCTACCGAGGGGCACAGCGGCAGGGCGCAGCTGCTTCCTGCCCGGTCTCTGGATCTCCAGACCCAGCAGATCTGGAGCTGACAGCTCACAGGGAGGAGTTAAAGAAGGCTGCAAATTAGTGACAAGTATCTGAAGTACTGTGTAGAGCTGAACTTCACTGGATCCTCCCTCAAACCCAGAGATGATGTTTAACATTCTCCTCAATTTATAGATGAGAAAACTGAGGTTCATTGAGGTTGAGCGGCTGCACATAGCAGCTTGGCAGTAGAGATACCGTGGGAGGCAGGTCTCTCCAAGCCCCAAATCTTTCCACTCTCCCTTTTAGCCAGACACCAGGGGCCTCAGAGGTCACTGCACCAGCCTCTCCTTCCTGCTCCCTCCCAATGCCGACCGATCTCCAGCTCTAGGTGGGAGGAACACAATTTTGTCACCGTGCAAAGGCAGAGACAAGCTCAGGACTGGGAAAGGAATGCAAACTTTCCTCTCAGGAGGCCAGATGGGAGCTGCACTTATAGGCCCTAGATCTGCAGGCAGGGAGCAGATCCACCTGCCACAAGCCAAGCTCCCCTAGTAGCAGCCAGATCCTGTCCAGTCCCTGCAATTCCTTTTCTCCCCGAGACCATCCTCTGCCTGGTAAAGGTCTGGCTCTTGACTGGCATTCAACAGTCAAAAAGTTCCAACCCACAGGTACCCTTCAGATCCCACTGTGACTGTGGGTCAGGCACATTCTAGATCTGCAGAATGTCACCATGGAGCTAAAAACCCACACAAGATGTCCAGTGTTTGCAACAAGGACTGTGGGGCCCATCTCCTTGGGAATATCTGAACCAAGAGGTACAGACTGCCTTCCCAGCTGCCCTAGGAGTAGTGGTCAGCAGGGTGGCATGGGCAGCACTGGTCTCAGGAACTCCAAGATCTGGTCCTGCCTCCACCGCTGTCTGGATGCCTTCCTTTCTCTTGGCCTCAGTTTCTCCTCCTAAATATGCTGGTTTGACCAGATCACTTCTAAGCTCCCTCCCTCCTCTGGAACATACAAGTGAGTGCACTGCTGTCATTGACAGTGGGCCTGCCTCATCACTTTTCACCCCAAGGCTTTACTGTGTGGGAGACCATCCCTGGAGCTTTCAGTGTAAAACCTTGGCATGGGCCATTTAGTTTTGAATAATTTCCAAAGGTCAAGTCCATCCCCCTGCCCTTGGGTCTAGAAATACTAGATCTTTCTCTTTGGTTTGCACATGTGGCCATTTCCTGCCTCACAGAGGAACCTCTGCTCTGGTCAGTCTGGTATCTGCATTTCACCAATACCCACTATGATCTCCCTTCTGAGATCTTTCTACCTCCACCCTCTGCCTGTTCAGGTTCTCCTTGTGCTTCAAAGACCCTCATGGAAGATTCCCCTGATGACGGCCTCTGGGAGTGAGTGCTCTTCTCTGGTCTTCCACAGTGTTTATCATCTGTCTCACTACATTCATTCATTTGTTGGTTCATGTATTTGCTCAGGTTACTGATTACTCATCAAGTGGCAGGTGGGACAGGGTGGGGCAGAGCCCAACAGTTGTCTGTGCCCTGAAGGAGCAGCCAGTCTCGCTGAAGTCTATTTTAAAATGTCCATGGTTCTTACATTTGGACAGGGAGAGAGAATCTTCTTTCTGGGGACCTTGTATTTAAACCAGATTTATGAAGGATGGATATTGTTTGGTGTCTTAGTCAGCTCAGGCTGCCATAACAAAATACAAGTGGACTGGGGGACTTAACCAACTGAAACTTATTTTCTGAAAGCTGGAAAGACTTAAGATCAAGTTGTCAACAGGAGGCCGGTGTGGTGGCTCGCACCTGTAATCCTAGAACCCTGGGGGGCCCAGGCATGAGGATCCCTTGACCTCAGGAGTTTGGAGAACAGCCTGAGCAAGAGCAAGACCCAATTTGAAAGGGGGGGGCACTCAACCAGCAGAAATATCACAGACCACGAAGGCTTGTACGAAAGGTCTTTATTGGCGGGGGATACTGCAGAGCAGCATTAAGGAGGAGGGGGGGGAAGAGAGAGAGGGAAAGGGGAGGAAGAGAGGAGAGAGAGGTAGATAGATATGAGGGAGAGAAGGGCAGAGAGAGAGTGAAAGATAAATGCACCTTATATAGGTTTGGTTAGGGGAGGTGACAGGATGGTAGAACAGCCAATAAGGAGTTACTGCTTTGGTGAGAAGAGCTGTTGGGGGTGGGCCATAAGTTTGAAATTTTCAGTGGGTAATTGGGATAGGGAGATTAAGTTTTGCAATTGTCTAACACAATTTCTACTAAATATAGAAAAATTAGCCAGGTATTCTAGTAGGCACCTGTAGTCTCAGCTACTCAGGAGGCTGAGGAAGGGGAATTGCTTGAGCCCAGGAGTTTGAGGTTGCTGTTGTTGCAGGAAGATAAGGCCCAATGGAGAGAAAGAGCACTCAAACACCATGAATATAAGAAGAGGGGCTTTATTTACCAGCCGGGAGCTTACGGCATAGAAGAATTCCAAATGGCCACTCCCTGACTGGCTTGGTCTTTCCCTTTTTATCAACAGTCAAAAAGTTCCAACCCACAGGTACCCTCCTCATTGGCTAGTTTAAATCAAGTGGGAGATGCTATTCCAACCCCTATAGCACTACAGGATTTCATAGAACTTGGAAATTTCCAACTTCCAGGAAGTTAAGTTTATATGGAGAGGACCCTGCAGGTGTATCCTTGTGGTCTCCTTAAGACTGGTTCTCCTAGACTTCACCCTTCTCAGGTATCCTCTCTCATTCCCCCCTTTTGAGACTCCAGTATATTTTAATTTGGGGTCTCAATATCAGCCTGTTTCTGCAGGTGCAATATTAATTACTTTTCAACACTTAGATTTTTGGGACTGTGATTCTTCTTGGATTCTCTACTCAGGCCTTGATAGTACTGTGGTGGTGGGCTAATACACATACAAGTTTTTACTTTTCCCAAAGTCCGAAGTCCAATTAAGACAAGTCTCTCGAGGAGTTTCCTCAGGCTTCAGCTGTGTGTTGACCAGCCAGCTCCCAGTATGTGGCTGGAGCCGGGCGTGTTGATCATCCTAAAAGTTACCTTTACTTCCCAAGGGGAAGTGAAGCTCTATTCAGCCAGCTGTGATGACTTCAGGTGAGGATTCTTTTCACCTTCACTGCTGTGCCTGTGGTCAGGATGAGAGTGTAAAGTCTTTTCTATCTTGGTTTGAGGGGGACCAGGTTCTGCTGCTGGACCTAGACTTGGTCCCCTTGATCCTCCAGAGACAAAGGATGTACAGACACAAAAGATTAAACAGAACACGGTTAATTACCCCAGTGGAGATTTTCCTTGCTACTTCTAGGGCAGGGTTTCTTAAACTTTTTAAACAGAGGGCCAGTTCAGTGTCCCTCAGACCGTTTGAGGGCCGGACTATAGTTTTAAAAAAAACTATGAACAGGTTGGTGCCTGTGGCTCAAAGGAATAGGGCGGAGCCCCATATGCCAGAGGTGGTGTGTTCAAACCCAGCCCTGGCCAAAAACTGCAAAAAAACCGGGGGGGGGGGGGGAACAAATACAAATACAATATTTAAAATGAAAAAAAAAGATGCCCCATATCTACAAAAAAACACCTCCTAACATCACAAAAAAAAAAGGCTCCACTTAACCACCAAAAAAGGCCCTACTAACTACAAAATAAAAAAAAAAAATAGACCTCCTAACTTTAAAAAAAAAAAATCCTAACTTGTTCTGACCTCGGTCCTCAGGCAGCAGCAGGCTCTGCACAGGCAAGCTTGTGACTCTTCCGATCACGAGTCTCAGTCTCACCCGAGACTGAGAGGAGGAGTCGAGAGACAGAGAGAAGGAGGGGAGTCTGAGAGTGCGGTGCACATTCCACACATGCGCACTGTGGCCTGGGACGAGTCGGCTGCTAAGCAGGACAGGCAGCATTGACAAAAACACCCAGCTGGCGGGATAAATGTCCTTGGTGGGCCGCATGTGGCCCGCAGGTCATAGTTTGAGGACCCCTTTTCTAGGGTTTTTGTCTATTCAGTTCAGTCTTTCTCAGTTCTTTGAGGAATCCCTGCTAAATTGCAGAGGATTGACAGAGACCTCTTGGAACAATACCAGTGGCAAGGCCTATATCCAATTAAGCTTTGCTCCCTGGCAGAGTTTACTGATTCCTCTTCTCCTGGCCCTGTTCATGTACTTTATACTGTTCAAGCTTTGAGGCCAATAAGTTACATAAAGTTTTCAGGTGATACCCAAAGCTTTAGCTATTATTTGCACTAGTTCTGTTATGAAGGCTAGCCCACTGTCAAATGTAAACCAGAGTGGCAACCTAAACCATAGGATGATTTCTCTGGGCAACACTGTTACTACTTCAGGAGTCCTTTTTATCCCCATGGGGAAGGCTTTTTACCTAATCCAAGCCTGTGCAGACCATCACCAGCAAGTACTTGTTCCCTCTACACCTGGGCATTTCAGTAAAATCTACCTGGAAGTCCTCAAAGGGTATTGCTCTATATGACTGGAACCCTGGGGGTACCGTCAGTCTTTGGTGCACATTGAACTGGCTGCAGGTGACACACCATTGATTGATGGTTTTGGCCAGGGCTGCCAGGTGGGAGAGGTAGAAGTACTGGCCCAGCAACTTCATCAAATACTCCTGTCATCACGGTGGCTCCTAGAACCTGGGGGACTGCTACTTCTCTGTCTGCTTCCTGGCTCCCCTCAACTGCCAATCATTTCTTCTCCTCAAGGGAGTACATAGGGTGAGCTCCAGAACCCACGGGATGAGGGGA
>CAUYON010161521.1:0-11293 GCA_963573935.1 Arctocebus calabarensis | reverse complement strand
CTGGGGCAAAATAAAAAGGAGTCTTGATCCAATGCAGCAAAATTAGCTCTTGATGAGCTTCTACAATTGGAAGAACCTGAACCAGTATATGTTTCAAAAGTACACTATAAAGGGAGGCATATTCATTGTGCAAAGATTTCTCAGATTGTAAAAGAAACCTTTAATCAACTAATTTCTAATCATTCAGAATATCTGAAATGTAGTAATTCATTGGCTGCTTTTATAATTGAAAGAGCAGGACATCATGAAGTTGTAGCTGTAGGCACAGGCGAATACAATTATAGCCAGTGCATTAAGCCAAATGGAAGAGTGTTACATGACACTCATGCTGTTGTTACAGCAAGAAGGTCTCTCCTTAGGTACTTTTATAGACTTCTGCTCTTCTACAGCAAAAATCCTGCATTGATGGAAAAATCAATATTTTGTACAGAACAGCTTCTGATCTACTCACTCTTAAACAGAATATCAACATTCATCTCTATATGAATCAACTGCCAAAAGGATCAGCCCAGATGAAGTCATAGTTGCGTCTGAATCCATATTCTATATCTGCATTTGAAGCCAGAAAAGATCTGAGTCTCCATGTGGCTGTTGAAGGAAAAATTTATCTGACTGTTTACTGTCCTGCAGATGTTGTTAATAGAGTAAGCAGTATGTCCTCAAGTGACAAATTGACAAGATGAGAAGTGCTTGGTGTACAGGGAGCATTGCTGAGTCACTTTATACAGCCGGTTTATGTCAGCAGTATACTTGTTGGTGACGGGAATTGCAGTGATACTAGAGGCTTAGAAATTGCCATAAAGCAACGTGTTGATGATGCACTAACTTCAGAACTTCCAACGTTTTACTTGGTCAATAGACCTCATATTAGTTTAGTACCCTGTGCATATCCACTTCAGATAAACTTGGAATATAAATCCCTGAGTCTGAACTGGGCACATTGGGATATTTCTTTGGAGATTGTGGATGGCCTAAGTGGCAAGATCACTGAAAGTTCCCCATTTAAAAGTGGTGTGTCAATGGCAAGTCGACTTTGTAAGGCTGCGATGTTAAGTCTATTTAACCTGCTTGCCAAAGAAGTTAAGAAATATCTACTTGAAGCTAGTACATATCATGCCGCTAAGTGTACGTCTGGCTCCTATCAAGAAGCTAAAACTTTGTTGAAATACTACTTAGAGCAACACGGCTATGGATCCTGGATTATGAAATCTCCCTGTATAGAGCAATTTAATATGTGATTTAGGCAATCCACTGTCATATTAAAAATCTTTTATTTTTTGGTGTGTTTCGACTAGTAAAAACGTTTTTAAATGTTGTTTTCAACTTTCAAAATTAGAGTCTTGCAACAGTAATGTCCAGGGGTTGCTAAAAATTTGTAAATATTCCTATTAATTTACATTGAAACATCAGTGTATTTTACCTTTTCTTTTATATTGGAAAAAGGATTACTTTATTTAGTATTTAACCACTTCATATTTATTTTTAGATTATAAAACTATTGCTATTTTTATGTTTTAAAAGATTATATTTTAGGTTTTTACTTTTTGCTTTAAAACTAGAAAGCTGCAATATTCAACAGTGTGTCCCAATATCTCACTCAATTTTTTTTTAATAATTGGAAGCCTAGTATTAAAAATAATTTTTGTTCACTGGCAAATTCAGCAGTTATTTGATTGTGTAATATTTGTGAGTTACCACTCTAGACAATAGTAAAAAAAAAAAAAAAAGTAAAACATCTCTCATGTCACAGGAGTTCATGAATGCAGACTACACATATTAATGCAGAATAATATTAACCATGTTAGGGAATAGTTTTATAATGTTATTCTGATTAATAGAGAATTATTACATATGCTTTAAATAAATTTGCCCATTTTCAGCTGCCCTCCTATATCTACCTATACCAAATACAACTTAATCCTGTATCATTTAGATTAGTGGGACTTTCTTACAGGTCAATAAAAGACTGTTTGGCTTTATATTTGTTTATATGGTGATTACGTGAAAAAGGAAAGTTTAGATACTCAGTTTAGGATATGCAAATTTAGTAAAATTGTGAGTTCATCTCATCGGTTAGCTTCTTCACCCTATTCCTTGGTTTTCAATCACAGATGTGTTCAAGATTGGTTCTCAAAGTTTGTCCATGTTAGCTTGGGTCTCTACTAAACTTATAATAGAAACTATTATAATTTCTGATAATATGTAAGTTATCTGGTGTTTTTATGTTTTTGGGTGGAGGGCGGGGAGGTCTATTCTGAAAGTATGGTAGAATTTAGTTGACAAACAATGAAGCCATTCTGGAAAGTCATGCATACATGTCTTTTGGTAATCTAAACTGTACTTACTAATGTTAGATTGAATCGTGAAGTTGCCATTTTTTATAGATTAAAAAAGATCAAATATTGGCAGTTTATAAGAATTACATAATATGTATCAATTATTTCTGCACCTGGTATGTCCTCATTAAATATTTTTTTAATCTTATATAGGGCTGTTGCCTTTTTTAGCAAATTTCCAGCCTTTATTTCTATTATTTTACTTCTCCTGATTGTAAATTTCCCTTTGAAAATAAAAGATCTTCCCTTTTCTTTTGAGTCTTTCACATTCATAGATATTAGCTGACACTTACAACATATAGGAAAATACCAAGTACTTTTTATTTGCTTCTGAAAATTCTGCCTAATTAACAGAAACCCCTGAGTTAAGCACCATCATGAGAATAAGTAAAAGACAATTTCTTAATTTTTTTTTTTTTTTTGAGACAGGGCCTCAAGCTGTCACCCTGGATACAGTGCTGTGGCATCACAGCTCACAGCAACCTCCAATTCCTGGGCTCAAGTGAGTCTCCTGCCTCTGCTTCCCAAGTAGCTGGCACTACAGGCGCCCGCCACAACACCCGGCCATTTTTTGGTTGCAGCCATTGTTGTTTGGAGGGCCCGGGCTGGATTCGAACCCGCTATCCCAGGTGTACATGGCTGGTGCCTTAGCCCATTGAGCCACAGGCGCTGAGCCTAAAAGGTAATTTCTTTTCTCAAATTGGCAGTCTTAACAGGAAGATCAAGCAAATATACCCAACTGTTTTACAGACAATCTAGTTAAGTGTTACATTTATTCAACATGTGTTCACTGAATGTCTCTATATACTGTGTACCCTCAATTACTTGTGGTGGTTTGGCTTAGAGGAAAGATTAGCTAGGTATCAAGAGAGACTTTATAAAGGATAAAGGAGACGTTATTTAGTAGAAAGCAGTCATTTAGTAGAAGGGTCAGGAAATGGATGTGAAACCCAACATTGGCCTTTATAACTGTGACTGTTGTAAATTATTTAATCTCTCTTAGTTCAGTTTTATCTTTACAAGGATGAAGTTAATATGAATGGTTTTTATTCTTTGTTCAGGAATGAAGACTTGATGGAAAGGGCTCCCAGCTGCCTTTCATCAAAGGGATGCAGCTGTACTTTTTGTCTCTTATGTATGATTAGGTATTGAGGTTCTATAAGATAGTTTCCTTGAAGAAAAGCAAACTCAGACTGCTAAAATTCTAAAAATTGTTCAAAACCAATAAATTAGTTGTATCTAAGTTTAAGTCCTCTTTCAATTCTAAGGTTCTATCTGAGGCAAGCATTAAAGGATGCTTTAAAATTTAGTAGGTTGAAACAAAATGCATTCCCACTGAAAATAATAAAGATTAGAAATAGAATGGTGTGGAGATCCAGTATCTCCTCCCATCAGGCCCGAGATTTGGCTTCTGTTTTTAAGTCCTATTAAATGATCTTTCTGGGCAGCGCCTGTTGCTCGGTGAGAAGGGCGCCGGCCCCATATACCCAGGGTGGCGGGTTCAAACCCAGCCCCGGCCGAACTGCAATCAAAAAATAGCTGCGTGTTGTGGCGGACACCTATAGTCCCAGCTACTTGGGAGGCAGAGGCAAGAGAATCTCTTGATCCCAGGAGTTGGAGGTGGCTGTGACCTGTGATGTCACAACACTCTAACGAGGGCAACAGCTTGAGGCTCTGGTCTCAAAAAAAAAAAAAAAAAGCTATTTTACAATATGTCTGTGTGGTAGAGATTTCCATGTGTTTCTGTGACTCAACCTTTTTTCCAGCAACTTCAAAAACATTTCAATTTTTTTCTTTTTATTGATTTTATTATTATTATTTTGTTTTGTAGAGACAGACTCTATTACTTTATCACCCTTGGTAGAGTGCCATGGATTCACACAGCTCACAGCAACCTCCAACTCCTGGGTTTAGACCACTCTCTTGCCTCAGCCTCCCGAGTAGCTGGGACTATAGGCGCCCACCACAACGCCCAGCTATTTTTCTATTTTGTAGTTCAGCTGAGACCGGGTTTGAACCCACGACCTTCGGTATATGGGGCTGGCACCCTTCTTGATGAGCCATAGGTGCCGCCCTTTTATTAATTTTTGATTAATATGAGGGTACAAATGATAGGTTACATTGCTCGTTGCTCATGTTTCTAAGGTAAAGCTCAAGTTGGGTGGGTGCGTTCGAACCTGCCAGCCTATTAGTGATTCTAGTTTGATTCTGACAAACTAGTTTGATTTTGAGCAAGAGCTTTCTTTGAAAATATCACTGATCAATTGCTGTATAGTTAGTTTTTCGTGTCCCTGGGTGCCAGGATGGACCTGTCTGAGTTTGTGGTCTTGTTTCATGTTCAGGGTAGTGACTGCTGACTAGAAATCAGTGTCAAGATTCTTCTAGTTATATTTGGTGTAATGAGGGAGGTTTGAAGGGAGTCGCTTTCAGGCTAAGTATACCTGTAGTCCCTATTACATTGAATTTTGTCTGTCCTGTAGTTTGCTGCTATCATCTTAAAGTCCTAGGCCGGAATTATTTTGTCAGGAATTGTACTTTTGCAAAAATTTAAGTAACATATACAAAGTTTAAAAAGAGAAAAGATAAATTAATAGTCATATGACAATTCTAGTTTGCATACTAGTTTTGAGCCATGCACCTAGGCTTAAAGACAATTCATTGGATGAATCAAATGACTGTGGGGATTGAAGTGAGACCTGTTGTACCCATGTCACCTGTTTTCTTCTTTTGTATATGAATCTTACCTTTTCTAGAAGAATTTGTCCAGGTATAGAATGTAGTATTAACAATAGCACAGACTTCTTTCTTATTTCACCAATGGATACTAAAAGACTTCTTAGGGAAGGTTTTGAGTTACTAGTAGAAGCTATTGTTCATGAAATTTCAATTATGCCCTTATTCTGCCACGTGAAATGGTAGTATTAAGAGGGATAGAATCCTCACTATGATACACTCTTATTCTGACAACTTAGTAAAAGCTGTCTACAGCACAAAAACATCAACATTTTCTCCTGATTTATAGGTTGAATCTCTAGTCATGATACCAGATAGTCTGTTGAACATTTTGTGTGGCCCCTATGTCAGCTATGAGGCTTATTTCTTAAAATTCATCTAGTTTCATCTCAATAGCCATAAAAATAGTTAACAAGAAATTGAAAATAATGCATAGGGCTATGATAACATGAGTATTACAGTTTTATTTTTAAAATGTAACATTTTGTCCTTACATTGAGCCCATAGGAATCTCAGACTTGAAAACCTCTTGAGGCTAGGAAGCCAAAACAAGGTTCTAAATTTTACTTACAGTCATAAGGTTCTTGAGCCTACCAGGAAGCGACAATTTTTACTCACTTTTCATAAAGTTGGGAACTCTTGAAGACAGGCATTTTATTCAAATTCTTTAATTTTTTTTTATAATTTTATTGAATCATAATTGTGTACATTGGTGCAATCATAGGGCACGGTGTGCTTCATATACATTCAGAAATATTTTGATCATACTGTTACAGATAGCCTTCATGGCATTTTCTTGATCACTATATAAAGACATTGATACTCTACCTTTAATAAGTTTCACCAGTACCCTGCTAAGATGCACTGTAGGTATGTTCCCACTAATTGCCTTCTCTCCACCCATCCTCCCCCACCCCATCCCACCCATTACCCATTCCCAGTATTCCAGAGTCTTTCTGTGTTGCCTTAGCTAGAGCACAGTGACATCATTATAGTTCACTGCAACCTCAAACTCCTGGGCTCAAGTGATCCCCCTGCTTCC
Organism: Arctocebus calabarensis; assembly: GCA_963573935.1. Taxonomy (NCBI): domain Eukaryota; kingdom Metazoa; phylum Chordata; class Mammalia; order Primates; family Lorisidae; genus Arctocebus; species Arctocebus calabarensis. The sequence continues at coordinate 5,182 of CAUYON010161521.1, read as the reverse complement.
ACCTCCCAGGTAGCTAGAACTATAGGCACAAGCCACCATACCCATCTATACTTTGTTCAATATGTATGAAATTTCATATTTATTTGAAATGACATTTGGTAATATAACCAATATTTTCAACTATATCTTGCTTATAAAGAGAAAGATTTTTATTCAACTGATGTGAATAAAAATAGTCACAAATAGTTCCTGAATTTTGAAGCAATCAAGTAGGGAGAAAGAGCAAATACCTCTGCCTTCATTCACAAATGTATACTTTACCAAATTGTTATAAACTACATATATTTTATAAGAAACACTTTTCTCGAATCTGGAAAACAAAACATTTAAGAACAAACTATGTTTTTAAATAAAAATCATAAGAACATTATCGATTACTCAATTTCATAAACATGAAAATCTCTGCAAATTGTTTATCTGAGGGACTGTAACAAACTGGTCAATATACAGAGGTGATCAACAGTAGGAATTAGGCCTACTATACTACCACATACATGTGGTGAATGTCTAGTCTATGAAAATTAGGTGTACATGAGGAGTGGTTAAGGTAGGGAGATGGTCAGCTATGGTGGTTCTACTGTAATTAATTGTTTCTGTTTTGTTTCATCTTCATTAGCAGTTTTATGAACCCATAACTTCTTTATTATTCTTAAAGTTGCTTTTTATTTTTATTTATTTATTTTTTTTGAGACAGCTTCAAGCTGTCACCCTAGGTAGAGTGTCGTGGCATCACAGCTTACAACAACCTCCAACTCCTAGGCTTAAGCAATTTTCCTGTTTCAGCCTCCCAAGTAGCTAGGACCACTGGCGCCGACCACAGCACCCGGCTATTTTTTGGCTGCAATTGTCATGGTTGTTTGGCAGGCCCAGGCCAGATTCAAACCCACTGACTGGTTTATGTGGCTGGAGCCTTTGCCGCTTGAGCTACAGGCTCCGAGCCAGAAAGTTGCTATTTCTTCCATTAATCTTAAAGATCTCAGATGTTCAAGAGGGTTTGTTAAAATATTTTCTGTGGAAAGTAATATTGGACTATAGCTCATTGCAAATTCTTTTAGAGAAAAATGCAAAATAATAATGGTGGATTAAAAAAAAAAAAAAGAACTAAAAATATCGATTAACAAAACCCGATGAAAATTGCCAGTTGAGGTGGCACCTGTAGCTCAGTGGCTAGGGTGCCAGCCACATAAAACTGGGGCTGGTGGGTTCCAACCCAGCTCGGGCTAAACAGTAATGACAACTACAACAAAAAAATAGCCAGGCCTTGCGGTGGGTGCATATAGTCCCCCCTACTTGGGAGGCTGAAGCAAGAGAATAGCTTGAGCCCACGAGTTTGAACTTGCTGAGCTGTGACGCCATGGCACTCTACCGAGGCCAACATACTCAGAATGTGTCTCAAAAAAAAGAAAGAAAGAAAAAAAGAAATTCCCAGTTGAGAAGGAAATTTCATTCTTTCTATAAAATGCAACATTTTAAGATAACAACCAGAATGATTATTGACAGCATCACATCCAGGACCATCAAACTTTTACAAATTTCATATAGTCTCAGAGTACCCACATTAATGATGTATCTATACATATAGAACTTTAGACAAGATTTCACATAATAATAAAAATTACAACTAAAATGTTAGTTTTTTATAAAATTATACATTTTAGAACCTTCATATGAATAACATACACATAAATATAACTGAAAGATCGAGCATCCCTTATCATTTGACAGTGCCTTCCAATTTACAAATAAGTCTAATTACTTAATATCTCAACAACATGAGAGATACATTTGATGATGCTCTCCAGGGGTCCAGCTGGAAAATCTCAAAGTTAATTTTAGGCTGAAAAGACTTAATTTTTCATTTTGATTCTGGAGAAATCTGCCAAAAATGTTAAAAGGTTCCAAACATTGGATCAAGACAGAATCACAGAATAATATAAAATGATAATTATTCATTTAAGCAGTGTGGTAATCAACAATACAGAAAATAGCATAGATATAAAAACCTTAAGCTATTTAAAGCTTAGTTTTCCTAAGTGATAAAAAAACCCTAATAAAGACAGTGAAAGGACTTTTTTTTTTTTTTTGGCAGTTTTTGGCTGGGGCTGGGTTTGAACCTGCCACCTCCTGCATATGGGGCCAGTGCCCTACTCCTTTGAACCACAGTCGCCGCCTAAAATGTGCTTGTTTTCTTTACTAGAAGTTCATTTGATAACCTTAAAGTTAAACCTGCTAAAAGGGTATTTGAATTTAATCAGACACAGAAAAAGTGTTTCCAGAGTTATGAGTGTGCAAGTGTACACTATATGAGAGAGGAATATAAACAAGAAAACAAGTCCCTTGAGCAAGAGAATACATGGCTTTTAGTAACTGACTGGGAAGTTTCCTTGTTACACAGAGGTTTTCAGACATATGAAAAGCTAAGAGTACAGAATCAAGTTATAATGGTTGGAAACATTGCTTTTGTAGACCTTCAAGATAAAACATTTCAGTGTCAGACCATAGCATCAGAGTTAGAACTAGAGCTGAAATGTTATAGGAGTTGATGAAAAGGTTGAAGGGGAGTGTTATTGGCACAGTTGAACCAAAAGATACACCTTTGCAAAGGAGCAAGGATTCCATAATTGTTTTGAAAAACTATCCTTGGCTACACAGATCGATAACAAAGGTTATGCGGTTCAAGGTTGGACAGGGAATTGCTGGCAGATGTCCTTGAAGAAGTATTTTGTTTTTAAATTTTCAATGACCTTTGTGCAAGGTTGTGGGGTTTTGAGTCTTTCATGATAGTTTTTATTACCAGACATGTAAACATGAGAATCTTCTTATAGTAGCCTTCTGTGGCTCATATCATCAGGGTTTTTTTTAATGTTGCTGAGATTTTGATTCTGACAACTCTCATAATACATAAACTTGCCCATATGCATGTAAGTGCCTTTATGAGCATTTCTTTAAAGAGGTTCTGGAGTCTGGGCATTGTGGCTCATGCCTGTAATCCTAGGACTCTGGAAAACCAAGGCAGAGGGCTCCTTTGAGCCCAGGAGTTTGAGAACAGCCTGACCAAGCCAAGACACAGAAACAGAAAAAAAGAAAATAGCTAGGCATTGTGGCTGGCCCCTATAGTCCTAGCATCCCTAGAGGCCTAGGCAGGATGATTGCTTGAACCCAGGAGTTTGAGGTTACTAGTTTGTTGTAAGCTAGACTGACTCCACAGCACTCACTCTAGGCTGGGAAACAGAGTGAAACTCTGTCTGAAAGAAAAAAAAAGTTCCAGAAGGTATTTTGAAAAGCATTCAATCTATAAACTTTTATATTGGCATACAAGAAATTCAGAACATATTAATGTATATTCTCAACAGAACAGTATGAAAATGTCTATTTACTACTTACTGGAATAATGGAAATTAATACTAATGTAATAGAAAACAACCCGCTTCTTATCATTGTTTTCAGTATAACTCTGTTTTGCTTCTTCTTAAAAGTTCCATCCTATGACTGTTACATAATCAATTTTCACAACCCTGTTATTCAGGATGTTCTGATATCACCTATGATCTACACTGTGTGGATGACATCTTTTCAGAGTTTCTGCACTGCTAAAGGACACAGTTCAGGGCATAGTTCACATGACTATCTGCCCTGGAACATGCAGATAGTACCTCCTTTATGCTGATAAAATTGCCTAGGGAATATTCCAGTACTATGATAAAAGAACCCTGTCTGTGTATGAATGTCAGACTGTGTGTGCTCACACAGGCACTGAAAACTGTGTTTCCCTCTGCTTCCTTCTGCCTCTTCGAGGCTTTGTGTTCCATTTCACCTCCCCTCCTAAATTCAACTGCAGAAGTGAAGAAACAGAGTCATCATGACGGCAGTCCTTACAACTAGATCTGTGTCAACATCTTGTACACCTAACGTAGTGATCCCCAAACAGGAGCAATTGTGCAACTCTCTTCCAGGAACATGTGGAAATGTCTGTCAGCACTTGGTAGTCAAAACTGAGGTTCCTACTGCAATCTCATGAGCAGAGGCCAGGGATGCTGGAAAACATCACACAATGCCTTGGACAGCACCCACAACAAAAAGCTCCCCGGACTAAAATAGTGATAGTGATGTGGTTGAGATAACTTGCTCTAGAATAGGTTCAATATTAGTACACATACTGATGTGTACAGGGTAAGGGTCAAACCCATCTTTGGTGTCCAACAACCCTGGATTACAATGATTGTGCTGCCTCTTACCACGCATGTAGAAGTTCTTACTTGGGAAACTATATTTAATCTCTATGAGGCTTGGTATAGCATGTCTTGAGGGAAGAATGAGTTATCACCAGGAAGAAGGATAGTTAACTTACAGAATATTTGTAAGAAATCAGGAAAGAGTATGTAAAGTGCCTCCTATTAGCAAGTTTAACCAGTAGAAAGTGAAAGGGGGGCACTCGACCGGCACAAAACTCACAGAACACTAAGGCTTGTACGAAAGGTCTTTATTGGCGGGGGAAGCTGCAGAGCAGCATTGAGGAGGGGAGAGAGAGAGATACAGGGAGACAGATACAGTGTGATCTAATTGTTTTGAGAGAGAAGCAACTGGAGCAAAGATGGGGCTTAGCTGATGTTTAAGCATACTGAGAGTAAATTCATGGTTTTGTGTGACATATAGGAGGAAGTGGCGAGAAACATCAGGAAGGTGGAGGGTTGGAGCTTCTAGTAAAGAACACTGCAGAGATTTAAAAGAAGTGGAAATGGAGGTTAGGAGAAGTTTATGAGGGTCACTTGGAGTAAGGAGTATTATATAAAGGAGTAGTTAGAAGAGAAAAGTTGGGAATTTATGCTCTGAGATATTTAGCTAATTTTAAAAGGAGAGGAGTTCTTGTTTTGTAGTGGGGAGGGGAAAGTTGCAATGAAGTCTTTTTAAATTTGTAGTAATAGCTTTGAATTTTGGAGATAGAAGGATATTAAGGTGACTTTTTGTTGGAATAATTGAATTTTTGAGGGACAGATTCTATATCTCTTATTTGTAAGGAAATTACGGAGAGAACAGGTATTGCATTTAGACTTATGTAAGGTGGGATTATAGAGTAGGAAGTTATTGATATATTGAAGTAAGATTGAAGGAGAGGGATCATAGGATTGGAGGTCTTGTTATAACGTGTGGCTAAATAAGTGGAGGCTGTCACGAAATCCCTGGG
>CAUYON010161518.1:0-28293 GCA_963573935.1 Arctocebus calabarensis | reverse complement strand
ATCTTAGCAGGGTACTGGTGAAACTTATTAAATGTAGAGTATCAATGTCTTTATACAGTGACCAAGAAAATGCCATGAAGGCTATCTCTAACAGTACGATCAAAATATTTCTGATTGTATATGAAGCACATTCTGCCCTATGATTGCACCAGTGTACACAATTATGATTTAATAAAATTATTTAAAAAAATAAAAAAGATATATCTACTCTGAAAAGAAACAAACAAAAATTAGGTACCTGAAAAATAATATAATTTAAGTGAAAAATTCACTGGAGGAATTCCAAGACAGATTTGAACATGTAAAAGAATGAATCAGCAATCTTAAAGATCAGACAATTGCAATTATTGAGTCCGAGGAACCAAACCAATAAAAGAAAAAAAAATGATAATAAAAAAATAGAGCTTAAAAAACTTACAGAATACCACCAGGTGACCCAACACGTGCTTTGTGTGCTACCAGTGGAAGAAAAACAACATAGTGGCAGTAAGAATGTTTAAGTAAATAATGGCTGTGAAATCACTCAAATCTAATAGAGCACAAGCATATAAACAAATAAAAAACACAACAAACCCCAAGAAAAATTAGTTCAATGAAACCACAATGACAGAAATTGCTGAAAGCTAAAGAGTACTGTATTTTGAAAACACCAAGGGAGTATCTACTATTTACATAGAGGAACTTCTCAATACGACACCCAGGCTTTTTAATGTTATTGTTTTTGTTCTTGTTTTTACAAAATATTGTAAGTTACAACCAAAAATGTCACTGATCTAACTTGAATCAATTGGAAGTGATTGAGAAATAAGTGAGCATGAATATAGGTGTTTTTATTTTTATTTTAATCCATAGATAAAGATATATCAAAGGAAGGATGGCACTATACATACAGGCAGCAAGAATCGTGCTGGCAGAATCTTTCTAATGTAACTAGTTTGGAACTTTGGAGTGTGTTAGAAGCTTGAAAGTTCCAGGGTCAGACTGAATAGTAAACAGCAAGATATTCCAGTGAATTTCAGCTATTGGCATGCTAGTAACTCCCCATCCTCAAGCACCATGTCCTAGCAAGGAGCTGCTCATATATTCAAGGAGAGGCTTAAATGCACTTTCTGGGAGCCAAGGTGGGCATCACCACCCTTTTCTTCAAATATCAGGGATCTGTGCTGAGACAATTGTTTGCTGCATCTGGTCACAGAATTGACGGAAAAGAGGCCGGTGTCCTTGGCTGCTACCCGCTGTCCCTCTTTTTATTCAGGTTAAAGTAACTCCCAATAGCTTTAAGTGGCTATAACTGTCTTTACATTGCCCCTCACTTATTTTCCTTTTATCAGCCAGAAATTAAAGGCTCAAACATACAAAAGCAAAAGGAAAAATTTGAAAGTGATCGTGCTTGCCCAGGGAAAAGCACAGCTCAGGAAAAGACATGAAAAATTAACAGAATTTCAACTATACTTTGAAAATATATTTTTATTCTATTTCTCCTTTTGTTTTATAACAATTATTCTCCTCTATGTCTTTGAGCATTGTTTCTGGTGTAGTAATTCCAACATACACGTCACTAATGGGTTGGTCTCCAAATCTATTCCTTTCCTTCAGTATGAGTTCCTGCATTACATGTGCATTATTAAAATTTTGTATTCTATCCTAGAGACTTTGGAGTCTGTTATCTTTTCTAAAGACATTTATTTCTTTTGTTTGTTTTTAATCAGGCATTTAATAGGTTGTACTTAAGACTCTCAGCCTGTAAACTTAAATCTCATATTAGTTTTGGGTCTAACTTATACTACTTAGAATGCAACTTTGCAAATGTAAGTCAGAAATCAGTGAGAAATCTGAGCATAGGTTATAAAAACAATTGGAATCTGCTGTGGTTTTCTCCCATCCATGATCTGTCCTTTCTGTGGATATCTCAGACAGTATTGATGGTCATTTGGGGCTTGAAAGAAGAAAATAAAAGGGTTTCTGTATGGAATTGACCAGCCCATTTGGTACGATTTGGGCCTTCACTGAGGCAAAAATCTTTACAAATTGATAACTCATCTACCACAATTTCTTCTGACAATATCTGACTGCTTTTGTTTACTCTCTTGTGCCATGATTGATTGCGAGGTTTTTTTTTCATAATGTATAGTTAATTGCAGGAAGGGATGGTTGATCTAATAGGAACTACTCTACCATTATCCTGAAAATGAATAGTTAACTGTTTGGCAAGAATAAAAATATATTTTCAAAGTATAGTTGAAATTCTGTTAACTGTTTGGCAAGTTTTCAAAGAATAGTTGGGTTTTGGACATATCATCCATATTCTAAATCTGTAATGCTATAACAAACTTTGGAAGCTGTTCTTTTGCTCCCAATATCTTATGTTGGAATTGACAGTCTTTACTGAATACCTTAATATTAATTGGCAAAATACCTTTAACTTGCAGTGTTTTTAATTCATTTTATTTAATTCTTATAGGCATAAAACAATAGAAATTTGCTAACTTTTAAAAAAATTCTCAATTGATTATGTTGTTAAATCCACCTGCCTCAAGGTGAAGTTCTTGCTATCATGTTTTGAAAGGCATATTCTTTCAGAGTCCATTACAAGAAAGGAGTAGCAGGAAAGCAGGTTTTGAGATACAACTTTTACTGCCTGAGGGTGTTATTTAAGTTGTAAGACTGAGTAAGATGATGTAATTATAATTTTTTCAAAACATACTTATCATTTTGACTTAATCTTAGCCAAAAGACCAAGAAACAATTACTTACCATTTTTTATTAGTATTTTCTATGAAGCCAACACTAAAACACATGAGAACAACTGAATTTATTCATGTATCTGTATTATATTTAGCATTTTATATTTTTATCATAAACATAACTAGGAAGTCTTAATAGTGTTCATTTAAAGATGTGATAAAGAACATATTCACAATCCTGATGAGCAGATGTTTGTCTGGTTTGTGTTTTTGGCTATAATCAACAATAGAGCTCCTTTAAGAAAATATCATGAAAATCTTGCAGCTCTCATATGTAATATAAAATATGATAGTTTGGATAACATTGCAAATGAATGCTGACGGTAGGGAAATGTGTTGGAAAAAAAGCACAGAGTAGGCAAACAGATTTTCAAAGATTTCTTGCTTATTACAATTTTGCAACAAGACTTTCTGAGGCTACCTGATACTGCTGACTTTTTATATGATCTAATCTCTCCCATCACTAAACTTTCCCTGTTTTACTTCCAAGATTTATCTCTTGAACATACCAGAATATAAATGTATCCTTTATATGTGAATACATACATTTGGAATTTGAGAAGAAAATGTTAGTGGAAAGAGCTCCATGGGCTCACAGTGCAGTGAACCAACCCATACTTGTGAAAATACAAAATTGTTAAAAATGAAGTCTCTGAAAATTATCCATTGGGGATGAAATTAACTAATAGACATTGTTAAAAAATATATACTAAATACTATACAATGTATTAAATCTTGGTAAGAATAAGGAAAGTCCTTGGCACTTGAACAATATCCCATCACATTTTTCTTTCCTGTAGCTCCTACTTCAGTATTATAAAAAGTGCATTCTGGATGGGTGTGTGTGTGTTCCTCAGGTGACATCTCAGACAAGATGACCCCTCTTGTCTTCCTAACGCTAATCCATTTGGGAAGACAATGCCATTAAAATGGAATTCCCTAGCAGATAGTCAGAAGAGGCAGAAATCCAACATTTCTTATCTCCAAAGCTTTTGGTAACAGCAAGTAGAGTGTGGAAGTCTGTTGCTCCTTTCCTCCACCAGCTAGCTCCATGTATCAGAGGAGCAGATCTATCCCGGGTGTGGAAGACGAACACTGGGACACATCTGATCCTCACAGAGACCACTCGTGAGGAAGAGCTTCCACATGGGGAAAACGAGAGTGACCATCCTCGCCTAGCACCATGACTGCAAAACAGAGTGAGTCCATCAAGAAAAGCAGGCCCATGCCCTTCACCGTAACAGTAGCTAAGTCATGGGGAGAAGGAAGGCATAGAGAGAGCTCCATAGCTCTCCCACGGAAATTATTTTAGTGGAAAACAATAAGAAGGTTCAAAGCTAAGGGTACTCTTAGAAACTAAGGAAATCTCCAAAGTAAGCAATTAAAAGGACCACGATAGACCTGGAACAGTAACCAACTCAACCTAAAGTAGGACAGTAGTTAGTCCTAAAGTAGGACATTCTCAGTTACCACAGAGAATTAGGGAAAGAAAGACATGGTAAAAATCACTAAAGGCAAAAGAAAATTCAAAGAATGGCCTCACTCTGTGATTGGCCTCATCTGTAATTTACTTGGCTTACTGTGAAACAACTTACACACCAGGACATTTTTTAAAAACAGTAAATAAAATGGTCTGGACTGAGTGAAGACTACCAGCTGGGTCTGATACATTTGAGTGGGCTGCAGGCTTGATCACAGAGAGATCAGGGAAAGAAAAAGTCACAGTCTCCTAGAATGACTGTCATCTTACAGACATCAGTCCAGGCAAAGAGTTTATTTAAAAAATATCCCAAAGGCAATCATAGCAACAACAAAAATTAATATGGAACTTCATTAAATTGAAAAGTTTGGCATAACCAAGGAAATAATCAATAAAGTGAATAGACATCCTACATAATGGCAACAAATATTTGCATGCTGTATATACGAGAAAGGGCTAAAACCATACTGCACAAAGAACTCAAACATATCAGAAAAAAAAAAATCAAACAACCACATAAAAATGGGGCAAAGGATAAGAACAGAAGCTTTTCAAAAGAAGACAGATTAATCACCAATAAGCATATGAAAAAATGCCAAGGTCTTTAATCATCAGGGAAATGTAAATCAAAACCAAAATGAAATATCACATAACTCCAGGGAGGATGACTTTTATCAAAAAGTCCCAAAACAACAGACACTGGCATCGATGTGGGGAGAAAAGAAAATTTAAACACTGTTGGTGAAACTGTAACCTAGAATAACCTCTACAGAAAGCAATTTAGAGTTATATCAAATAACTAAAAGTTGACCTACCATGTAATCTAGCAATCCCACTAATTGGGTGTTTACTCAAAGGGGGGGAAGCTATTTTACCAAAACGGCACTTGTACTCAAATGTTATTGCAGCAAAATTCATAATCACAAGGACATGGAATCAACTCAAGTGCCCATCAAAACCTAAGTGGATTAAGAAAATGTGATACATGTATACTATAGCGTACTACGCAGCCATAAAAATATGTGAACTATTACCTTCTGTAACAACCTGGAGACCATTCTCCTAAGTGATTTATCACAAGAATGGAAAAAGTGTGTTGAAGCAAAACTCCGGGGAAATCAACAAGGTGGAGGGGGAAAAAGGGAATGGGCAAAATTATACCTAACTGGTACAATACATGCTATCTGAGTGACGGGCACATTTATAACTTTGACTCAATCTGTACAAAAACAATTCATGTAACCAAAACATTTGTGCCTCCATAATTTTCTGAAATAAAAAGTTTATAAAATGAAAAGAAAAAAAGACAGTATACTATAGCTTAAGTAAAATCATAATTATACATGTGTTGGTAAAAAATTGACTTCCTCACTAGCATGCCAATCATTTATCTACAAAAAAAAATATTCATTGTAGTCTTAATAAATAGATTAAAGCAATAGAATATAGAGACTCAACATACATACATTTCTTAGTAATTTTTCCAATAACATAGCTTTGTAAAATTTATCTTATTTGATTCCATGGTAACAATTTGCTAATTTTAACGAAAACACTCGTTATGAGGGAATTAAAAATGAAGTCGTAGGTAATTATTCTATTGGTGATAAGTTTTAGTTATCAATTCATTGTATAGTGATTATTGATTTTAAAATTATGAACATGACAATGATACTTACAAAAATCTTTGCCCAAGTATTTGAGAAATTGGCATTATGAAACCACAAAGGAAACCCTCAGAAATTTTTATCTGTAGTGAAATGTTCAAATTATAGACCCTTGCAAGACTAAGTAACAACAAGAAAATGAGAAAAAATAAAAGACAATTCCTTGGCTCTAAAGTTTTGCTTAGGTATACAAATATGATGTTTAAAAATTAATAAAATAAATTTTGCCATACATTATTCAGTATAGTTTCACATTGAAGAGTGAGCCTTTATATTTGTTTTAGTTCAGTCCTACCAAAAGGTATGAAAATATAAGCATTGGGATTATAATTAGATAACTTTAACAAAAGAAATTCAAGTAGCAGAATGGCTAAATTGGTTTGTGAGGGTAAGATACATTACTCGAAGTCTTTATTGTCACTTAAAAGCACAGATTTTGATCAATGACAAGTTTTAAATTAATTTCAAATTCATTAAAATACTCTTATTTTGGAGAGAAGAGAATGAAAGAAAACAGAGAAGATTAAGATGCAGAAATCAAAATTATTTTGACATGTATATGTATTTCAAATCTCATCATTTTTAGTGGTGTGTTAAGTGTAATTTTGCAACTTAAGGTGAGTAACTAGGTGCAGGGTGCATGTGGGAATACTCACTAGAAAAGTCATATCTCTTTTTCTTTGCAGTTTTTGGCTGGGGCTGGGTTTGAAGCCGCCATCTCCGGCATATGGGGCCAGCGCCCTACTCCTTTTAGCCACAGGCAGTGCCCCTAGAAAAGTCATATCTTGTTGTCCTTGCATTATTAGTAATAATGATTTTATAAGCTTGAAACCAATGTTCAACTATTAATTGTAAATAGGTTAGGGATTGAATTAGGAATAGGATTACAAAGAATAGACAAAGCAAACAGAAACAGGAGTAAGATGTCAGGAAATCCCTAATTTCAGTGTAAAGCACTGTTTGGAGGCCTGCCTTTAAAACTTTGGAAGCCCTCTTACTGGAACTTCCGCCTCCACTCAAGAGCTAATCTTAGTGAGTTGTTGGTACGCAGCCATATTTAGATACAGAAGTATATGGAGCAAGCTGGCTCAATTATGATATATCACTGATGTGAATAATTACAAAACGTGTGTACATATGCGCACACTCATTATTTAGTAAAATAATAATGTTTTAAGAAAAATATACAAAAAGTGAAAAGTTGTAGTTTTCATGTTATTCTTCTACTTCAGCCTTAATTCTTATTGTTCCTTAGGCCAAATAATAGAAAACAACACTGTAACATAAAATTAACACCACTCAGAGAAAAACTATTGTGCTTTTCTACTTAAAAATTAAATATTGGTACTTTAAAATACAATTAAGATATTTTATAAGTTTGATGGTATATTGTCCCTTATAAGTTCAATTTTTATACAAAAATCATAACAGAATTAAGATCTACATATAATTATGTTAACAAAGCAATATAGAAATTATACCAAATATCTCATAGCCGCATAAACTTCATGTTCATAAATGCTTAGGTAAAATAAGTATTGACTATTCAAAATTAAAAATGGTATAGAATAACTAGAAAAGTTTGTTGAGAATATTTTTAACATTTGTTTTCAACTATTAATTATCTCGGGCGGCACTTGTGGCTCACTGGGTAGGGCACCGACCCATTATACCAAGGGTGGCGGGTTCAAACCCGGCCCCGGCCAAACTGCAACGAAAAAAATATCAGGGCAATGTGGCAGGTGTCTGTAGTTACAGCTACTCGGGAGGCTGAGGCAAGAGAATCAACGAAGCCCAGGAGTTGGAGGTTGCTGTGAGCTATGACGTCTCGGCCCTCTACCCAGGGCAGTAAAGTGAGACTGTGTCACTAAAAAAAAAAAAAACCCAAAATTATTAATTATCTCTAAGACTGTGGAAGTGGAAGTGCCTCCAAAGAAATATTCTACCAGCAAGGCCCACAATTTTGCCAATAGTTAAATATTCTCTACTACTACAATTTTACAGTGACTCTAAATTTGTAAAATGATCTATAGTTATCATTTGGTTCTTGTGCCATAGTTTGAAGTTACTTAACGAAAGGGCTATAACAAAAAATGTCATACTTTATAATTCAGAATTATTCAAGTGAATAAAACATATGTAATATAAACAAATATAATGATCCACGCGATTATACATGTCACATTTTATCTAACCATACGCTATACCAGGCATGTGAAGCATCATAAGTGTAGCTGGAATATTTAAAAAAGTAGACGGTGGGCTGATGATCTAAAGCAAATTACATAACATTATATTTATAAGTGTGGGAGAAATAAGTGAATAATTTTAATTATTTTTTAAATAAAACCTTACAGAATATGAAAAATAGAATAATATATACATGTTGCTTAAAGGGTGAACCACAGATTACTGTTTATCTATAAATAATCACATATCAATTAGATCTCTGCCTAATTACATATAGAAAATAGCTGTGAGATAAGCATAAAAAGTGAAAATGACCATTTACAATCGTGGATAGCACATTGCAATGACACGTTTTTTTGTATGCTATAAAAGTATTGGATATATTTTTTAAAAGTCCTTCACCAAAGAGAGTTGGAGAAGCACTTTGATAGAACCCAAATGATGGCAAGAGTAGAAAAAAATAAATAAGGATGGAGTAGGGGAGGAGTGGATGAAACACTACTACTAATAAAATATATTTATCTTTGCATTTGTAATCTTCAGTTACATGGCTATGAAGTTTATATAAATTTATGCATTTGTTTTATCCTCAGAACAATAAATTAGAAAGTACTGTTATAATTTTCATATGCAGAAACTGAGGTTCTAAATTATTAAGCAACTCATCTGAAGTCTCAAAGGTACTATATACAGAGAAAGGAAATTGAATCTGAATCTAAACCAAAATCTGTAAATTAATCACTTTTCTATATTGTGTCTTTCCCAAGAGCAACAATAAGCATTATAATGGCATCTAAGGTGATATTTGTATGTGTACAATACCAACATCAAAGTTTTGTGCAATCGGCTTTTCAGTGAGTATATTGTCAACTTCAACATAAAGAAAAATAAGAGTAAAAATCTATTACTGTTTTTTTTTTCTGTTTCCACTATATCTGAGACAATAGACCAGATGTTATCACAAGTATTATTTAACTTAACCAATCAATAGGTAACTGCCAGCCCAATACGAATATTTTCTGGTTGCTCTGATGGTAAAAATTAAATGTTCCTAAGAGTCACAAATAGAAGTGTAATAGTTCACCTTTCCAAATTTGACACAGGATTTCTTCTATAAAATCAATGAAATATGTTAATATAGAGTTGATATAGGATAATTGAAATAAAAATGTAATTTTTAGAATTATAAAGAAAATCCAAACACCAAACAGGCACAGAATTTTCTTTATTATTGTGTTTCTATATGGAAGCTAGTATATTTCTTCTGAAGGATAATATAATAGAACCTGAGAAATCTACGGAGACATGGGCATCTTATGCAAATTTATGTAATATGGATGTACATTATTACATCTTTGTAGAAATTATTTTCCCTGAAACTCTGGTTACTGGAAAATAAAGTCTATATGTATTATTTCACTTCAACTCCTTAAAATTGTTTAGTGAAGTGCTTATTATGTAGTAATCGCCAAGAGATTATAAGGTCTCTTTCTTCTAAAAACAAGGTGAGAATGTCTATTCCCATGGTTATTCTGGCTACAATAAAAACGAAAATTCATTCTAGGAATATAACGATGTCTTGATAGTGGAAAATCTATTAATACAGGTTAATGTACATTGATAAAATTATAGATTTTAGGAAAAATTTATATATCTATGATGTAAATGAAACCTTTAAGAAAAGTCACCATTCATTCCAAATTAGATGTATTTATCTTCTTAAGAATATGAGAATGTATGAATAATTACTCAGTATAATAAACCATGTATACTTTAGTTCCAAAGCCAACATCTTTTTAAAAAAAAAAGTACATATTTTTACAATTTTTTTGGATTTTTTTAAATTTCAAAATATTGGGTATATACACATTTTGTTTACAAAATTGGTTTTGTACAAATTGAGTTAAAATTAAAGCCACCATTTTAATTTGTAAAAAAGTAGAGTTAGCCTCTCAGAGGAGTCCTGAAAAGGACGTGTGTGCCCACTATATATACTTGTATTTAACACTGTTCTTCCTTAATGCAGTTAGATAAGAGACATTCATTGGAGGCACACAAATTAGAGCAGCAGAAAAATATTTATTTTTGTTTGCATTTTGAATGATGTACTCAGATAAATTAGAAAAATAAATGATACAATAAAATTATGCAAGGTGGCAGGTGGCAATTTTTTAAAATCTCTATCATATTTATTCCCATCTAATTATGTCTCCATTATCTTCCTACCGTCTACATGTTTCCATGTAACTTACAAAGTAGAAAGGCATATTTTTTCTTGTTTTGAACCGCTCATTATCATTGTGAAGTCAGCACTACATGTTTAATGTATGAAAATAAATTCAACATTATCCCAATCTAAATAACAGTAAGTATTTTTATGAAACTAAATGAATAAACACTAAAGTTCTTATGGGAAAAATAATATACAAAATAGAAAAATATTTAAAAGCAAAACTATGAGGGAATACTAGTCCTACCAAATACATATTTAAAACAGTCCATTCAGCTTTTACCATTAAAATGTGATAACTGTGTGTGGAAAGATAGATGATGAGAATGGTATAGAAAGTTGAAAATAAATTTAAGTACATATATCAATCTAGTAAATGATGAAAGGATCACAAATCACTTTAGAAAGTTATGTTTCTAAATAAATGGGTATGCATTTGGAAAAAGGTAAAATCTGATTTAATCCTCAGAGTTGATACAGGTAAAAAATCCAAATGTATTAGAGCTCTAAAGGTCAAGCACGGAATGGTGAGATGCAAGGATGAAGTCAATGGTTTGAATTGGAATGAGAAATTTTAAGGTGAATTAAAAATTTCTAAAATATGTATATGCATATGTATACATATAAATGTGCATATATAAATATGTACTATACAATAAATGATATATTTGTACTTAAAAAATAAATTTATTTCCTAAAGAAAAAAATTCCAAGATCGATGTATACATTTAACAAATAATATCCAGATACTGCTTTTTATTCCATTCTCCCCTTAAAAGAATGTTTGATACCAGGGATAGTCCAGGGAAGATAATGATGAGTCTAAATATTTTTCTTTGCCATAATGTAGGGAAGTGCTAAAACAGAAAGATTTATCGGGTAAAAAATGATGAATATATATCATAAGGACACTGTAGTCATCTTCAAGGGGTTCCTCATGGCCAAATACAGGAACTATTGAGCACCTAAATAATTAGTGACAGTGATAAATAATAAATCCTTACAATATAGGAAATTATGTATCCGTAACAAATCCTTGACCCAGGTGGTCAACATTCACATCACTTACGCTAGGCAGATGGCCACCAGGGGCTTCCGGACGCTATTCCCAGTGAAGGACACAGTGCCTGGGCTCATGCAATTTGCAACCTGGGGATGTGTAAGATGAATCTATTCACAAGGAAATATAGAGAGCAAAAAATGAATTTCATTAAATGAATAGACTACAATCTTCTAAGTGTCCATAAATGAAGGCTGAAGAGTTGTTGCAAATCCAAGGAGCTTACAGAAAAATGACATGGAAAGACAGCCTATAATCCTAGAATGATTTACTCTTGGAAGGAGAAAAACATGCTATAAATCACATCATTTGTTCAGTTGGCAAAAATGGACCTGGAAGGTTAAGATATGAAGATATAAAGGTACTGGCAAGTAGTATTTTAACATTTCACTATTATTGAGGCCTTTTAAAGAACTATTCTTACTCCTAAGAAAAATGTTTAATATATTTAAGGTAAAAGTTCATGATATATGCAACTTACTTTCAAATAGTTCAGAAAAAGTAAGCATATATGCATGTGTATATATGTAAATATAATTGTAAATACACACATATATATGAATATATACATGCACACATGCAGAAGGAGAGAGCACAATTGGGCAGAATATTAACGAAAGGTAAATTTGGGAGGTAAAAGATACTCTTTTTTTAGCTTGATGCCTATGGCACTGTGGTTACAGCACTGACCACATATACCAAGGCTGGTGGGTTCGAACCCAGCCCAGGCCAGCTAACCAATGACAACTGCAACAACAACAACAAAAATAGCCAGGCATTGTGGTGGGTGCCTGTAGTCCCAGCTACTTGGGAGGCCTGAAGCAAGAGAATCGCTTAAGCCCAAGAGTTTGAGGTGGCTGTGAGCTGTGACACCACAGCACTGTATCAAGAACGACATAGTGAGACTGTCTCAAAGAAAAAAAAAATATTCTTTTTTCTATTCTTTAAATGCTTTATATGTTCAAAATCATTTCTAAACTAAGGAAAAGTACTTAAAATTCAAAATATTTTGAGTGTACTGAACCTGATTTTTGAATGTTCCAGGAAGCAGGCTCTGAGATAGAAACTAGTGTGCAAATGATTTTTAATAAGAAAGTGGCCCTAAGACAAACAAATAAATCAGTGGTTGAATTTCAGATCAGGAAGTGGAACAAGCTCGGTAGGTATGTGATGTAATCCATGTGTGGTTTTCAGGTTGATCCTATAGGGAATTTAAAAGTGAAGTCATGGATTGGGGTAGCCTGCCCAGTGGCAAGGGAGCTAGTGTTCTTACTCAAGAACTCTTCATCCACTCTGCTTTCCTGCAGGTTGAAGACTCCCATTAGGCAGAGTGCCATTTCCAGAAGAAGAGAAGGGAGGTTGGCTTGTTGGAAACAGATGAAGTGGGAAAGTCCCACAGAAAAACCGTGAAGTGATCCTGGGAGATCCAGGTGAAATACTATTTCATATTTTGGAGTTAAAATTCCCCAGAATATATTTGAAAAAGTAGTGTGTAAATTGGAAAAAAAAGAAAAAAAAAGGAAACTTTGGGACTATTTAAATAGAGATGATAGTTCTATTCCAGATGCCATTTCTGAGGTGATCTGAAATATGCCAAGCATCTTATGGGAAAGAGTAATAAGGAAAAAAAGAATCTTAAACTCCCTAGACATGTGAAAACTGTACTTTTCTTTTTCTAGAATTCAATTCCAAGTGCTCAATACCTGAGGAGAGAATCTTGATTTAGTTTTAAGATATAGTTTTTTTTTCCCTTAACCAATATAAGAAGAGAACCCTTCAGTGATTTCATCATTTTCTCCATAATTTTCATCAGGTGTATTCGTGGCATTTCAACAATATAATCTCCTTGTGTGTTAGAATATTCCAAGCATTACAGGAAAGGTAATCTCCCTGGACCTCATCTGTAAGAGATTAGAAGTGCCACAACTCCTTTCAGAAATTAAAACCAAAACAAACAAAAAAAATGCATCCACACATGTTTCCAAATATCCCTTAGTTTTAAGCACCTATGGTATGTATTATCAACACAACATTGGAGTTGTTCACGAAATAAGTATAGAAAAAATCAGTATAGAGACTGTTAAATATTCTTTTCTCATTCTGAAAGTTTAGAGAATGTTATTTTTTTGTTTTCTTGGGTGTTATAAAACAAAAAGATAATAGATATTTACAGAACTTTATTTCTATTGAGGAAAAAGAATTGTACTTAATTATTTTAAATGTATTGTGGATGTAGACTAAATAATTTCAACTGTACAGGGGTTGTATTTGAACGTCAAAGGTAACTTTCTTAGAATTTAGTATTTTTAGGTTGTTTTTATGTTTCAAATAGTTTCTTTTGACAAAACATGTGAATTTGAATGATGTCTTTATTATAATTTATGGATTTCCCAACTTGAGGAATATATCCTCTGAAGTTTTGTCAAGCATAACATTTTAAATATGGTTTTGTAATAGGCGCAAAATACAAAAGAATGGGCTAATTCATATCATACTTAAACTTGCAGAAAAATATGTCCATTATTGTGGAGACTGTAGAAATAATTTTTGAGTTTAGGTAACATAAATATTAAGAAATAGACACTGTATTATGTGCAAACTATGCCATTTTAATTCATTTTATAGTGTATTAAAAGTTCACGTGGGCTTTACTTGTTGCATTGTATAGTATTGTGTGCAGTTATTTAAAGTATATTAACTGATATTCAAACTAAAAATACAGGTGAAATAATTTCATTCTTATTTGGCATACGACTAAATAGGAAGAGTAAAAAGTGAGAATGGTGTATGTATCTGTGTGTTTTTTTAATCAAGGGCAGGAATACCTTACACACATTGGGATTAATTATAACTCCTCAGGAAACATCAGGCAAGGCAGAAATAGCAAAGCAATTCACCTGGCTCACAGTCTCTGACAATGATAATAAAACATACCAAAAAGAAGTTCTGGAGAAAATTAGCTGTGTGTAGGAAAATAATTTTCTGTTGTGTCTTCAATGAAAGAATTGTTCCACAGAGGGTTTGCTCATTGTGATTAAAATGTAATGATTGATGTTAAGTATGCATAGGAACAAATTAAAAGAGAAATTTAATGGACTGTCTAGAATTGGAAAAAAAATATGCGTGCTCCAGAATCCTTATAAAATAAAACAAAAACTATTGGCAACAAAGGATTAAAAACCTTCATGTATTCATAACAATTATTTTTGAAATAATAAATGTAAATCTAGCAATTATTTGGTCTATTTGGGGTTGGGAGATAAGTTTTCCAGAGCATAATAATCTCAAAGTCCATAAAATAATATAAAACTCAGAAAAAGACATTGAAAGTCCAGCAATAGGAATTTGATGACATATTTGAGCTAATATAACTACAGTTCTATGAATTACATGGCAACATCAGACTAGAGGTAAGAAGATTGAATGTGTACTTTTAAAGAGGTTATCTCTTGTGGAAGATTATCCCATTCTTTCAAATAAATTTAAGTTCATGTAGATGACAATTTTATTTCCAAAAGGTTGTCATAGTTCTTAGAGAAGATGCATTTCCAAGAGTAAAAAAGAGGCTGATTGTAAGATTTTATAGTAGTACAAAAGCATAATGATTTAGCAAAGAAATATAACTTTTTATTTTTCAGAATATTGTATGTGTTTTGGATCTAGTTTAACCAAAACTGTTAAAAAGTTACATGAATATACTACAGCTAATGACTAACCACAGTATTATAAATATACTGAGATTCTGTTTGATTTCTGCTGAAAAGTTAAATAAATACACTACAGCTAATGACTAACCACAGTATTGTAAATATACTGAGATTTCTACTGAAATTCCAATTATAAGATCAAAATTTTAAAGTAAATGTGGCAATAGAGTTATTCCATTACTTACTTTCAATATGCATAAGCAGTAAAAGACATTTTGTTTATTTTTTCTCATGTGCATGGCAGTTTATTACTTTCAAAATACAGTCTTTTTAAATGTTTTTTTATTGTTGGGGATTCATTGAGGGTACAAGATGTGTCACACTCTGAGACCCCCTCAGCCCCCTCTCTCCTTCCCTCTCTCTGCTCTTCCTTAGGGGAGGAAGCAGAGAGAGAGAAGGAAGGAGGGGGTGGAGGAAAAGAGGAGTAAAAGACAGTCTTTTTAAAAAACTTAAATGTCTCTTTTATTTATTTTTATTTTGGGGGGATTCATTGAGGGTAAAAAGAATTAGGATACACTCATTACGAGTATTAGATAAAGTCCCTCTTATAATTGTGTCTGACCTGAAAAAGGTGTGTCCCACCATAACACCCATCTCCCTCCCTCCTTCTCCTACCCCACACCTTGTATTAGCTCATGTAGTGCCTTCACATTACAACTGAGTACACTGGATTCTCCTTCTCATTCTTGTGATGCTTTACTCAGGAGAATGTGTTCCATCTCCAACCAGGTGAACACAAGAGATGTAAAGTCTCCATCTTTTTTAACGGCTGAATAAGTAAGTACTCCATGGTATACATATACCACAGTTTGTTGATCTATTCCTGAGTTAGTGGGCATTCAGGTTGCTTTTACATTTTGGAGATTGTAAATTGAGCTTTGATAAACAATCTAGTGCAAATGTCCTTATGATAAAAGGATTTTTTTTCTTCTTTTGGGTAGATGCACAGTAATGGGATTGCAGGATCAAATGGAAGGTCTAGTTTGAGTTCTTTGAAGGTTCTCTATGATACCCTCCCAAAAGGTTGCATTAGTTTGCAGTCCCACCAGCAATGTAAAAGCATTCCCTTCTCCCAACATCCATGCCAGAATCTGCTGCTTTGAGACTTTGTAATGTTGGCCATTTTCACTGGGGTTAGGTGATATCTCAGGGTAGTTTTGATTTATATTTCTCTGATGATTAGGGACAATGACCTTTTTTTTTTTAATAAATTTATTAATCATTGATCTGTCTTCTTTAGAGATGGTTCTATTCATGACCCTTGCCCAGTGATATATGGGATTGTTGGGTCTTTTTGTTATTGTTGGTTAATTTGACTTCTCTGTAGATCCTAGTTATCAAGCTTTTGTATGATTTATAATATGCAAATATCTTTTCTCATTCTGAAGGCTATTTGCTTTGGTTGTTGTCTCCTTAGCTGTACAGAAATTATTCAGTTTTATTAAGTCCCATTTGTTTATTTTTTGTTGTTGTTATAATTGCCATAGAAGTCTTCTTCATAAAATCTTTTCCCAGGCCAACATCTTCAAGTGTTTTCTGCAAACTTTCTTTGAGGATTTTTATTGTTTGATCACATACACTAATAAAAGAACTATATCGTAGTATAATTCTTTTAGAAGTCACTTTCACAATATATCTCAGTATGTTATAAAATGTTTGTCTTTATAGTTGTATCATTTCCACTTCTAGAAATCTAGGTGAATAAAATAATCATACATGTGCAGTTTTGTACAGACCAACGCTCACTATTTATTTATTTACAAATAAATATTAAAATATAATCTAGAAATAAAATATATTTGATTTTTAGGTAATTATATGAAATCCATTATTATAAAAATTAGGGAGTCATTGATATTATATTTACAACAACATTTAGTCACTTGAAAAATTTTCTTTTGTAAGTTAAGAAGCAAGATACACATATGTATACAACATAACATGAATTATGATTGTGAAAATGGCCTAGACTTAGGGCAGAAATTGGAAGAAATTAATTAATTTACAGCATTACCAGTAATTTATGTGTACAGCAGTTGCACCATATTCTTTCCAACACTTCTAAGACTTTTAAGGTTTGCAGTTGTGAGAGTTATAAAATATTCTAGCTTTAGTGTCTATATTTGTATCTACCTAATAATCAGAAAATTTGAAAACACTTTTATGTTTTATAAGTCATTCATATTAGTCTTCTAGGGATAGCATACAGAATACCATAGACTAGGTGACTTAGAAAACGGAAATTGACGTTCTCACAGATTTTGGAGACTGAAAGTGGAAGCTGATGGTGCTGGCAAGTTTGAGGTTCCTCTGAGACACCTCTCCATGACTCCCAGATGCCGCCTACTCGCTGTGTCTCCATGGGGTCATGTGTGGAAAGAGAGAGACAGGTCCCCCATGGTGTCTCTTTCTCTGTCTCTGTCTGTCTTACTCTCTTTGTAAGATGTTATAAATATACCACTCATCTTGGATCAGGAACCCCTTTAATCGCTTTATTAATTTAATTATTCCTTAAAGACTCTATTACCAAATGCAGTTATAGTCTGAGGTTCTGAGTGTTCCTGCTGCAATCTGTGAATTTGCAATATACAATTCAGTCCATAATATCATTCCTAGTTTCTCTTCTGAGAGTCCAGCTTACTACTATATTCTACATGTTTTTCTACTTTATTCTTTGTCTTCTTAATAATTCTTCATAACACAATAAATATTGAGATATTTTAAGGACTTTTGATATTATAATTTTCTGCTTATTTGTGTATACTTCCTTTTTTTTTTTTGTCCTGAAAGTGTCTCTGTCACTCTGGCTAGAGTACAGTGGAATCATCACAGCTCACTGCCACCTCAAGCTCCTAAATTCAAGAAATCCTCCTGTCTTTCCCTCTGAGAAGTTTGGACTTCAGACATGCTGCTACCATAGCTGGAAAGAATAGTGCTATAAAGAATAGAGAGACAAAAAAGTATGTACTTGACAGGTTGCAGTGGCTCACACCTGTAATCCTAGCACTTTGGGAGGCCACAGCAGGAGGATTGCTTGAGGCCAGGAGTTCAAGATCAGCGTGAGCTAGAGTAAGAAGCCCATCTCTACAAAAAATATAAGATAAATAAATTTGGTGGGCACTTGGGTTGTTTCTAAGCCTTGCAATTGTGAATTGTGGTGCTATAAACATTTGAGTGTGTCTTTTATCCATCGTGAAATAATTTTGGTGAGTGGTATGAGGTACAGGTCCTATTTCAGTCTTTTGCATGTGGCTCTCCAGTTTTCCAAGCAACGTTTATTGAACAGGGATTCTCTTTCCTAGTGTTTTTCTGGCTCCCTCTTCCTTCTAAATGGCTTGTAAAATATTATAATTTCAATGCAGTTTTTTTTAACTTTCTTAAAATATGTATTTTTGACACCTTCTGCATTTAGTTGATAATATTTTAATTTTTGATAATAAATATAAATTCATTGTTTATATTTTATATTTGTTTCCAAGGGAAATATTCAGTTGAATGTGCAAATTTCTGTATTCCTTTCATTGTCTAACAGGGTATATTTATGAAACAAATTCTCCACAATCATCCACTCTAATGGCACAGACTACATGCGTTGATTGATTCTTCTTATAACTTCATTTGTCTAATAGATTCAAGAGAATATATGTATGATTTTGTTTATTATATAGTTGGTTTTAAATTATTAGGAAAAAACAAATTTCTCTTATGATTTCCAACCTTTACACAGAAATAGGACTTTCAACGATATTCTTCTATCCATTGGAAACCCACCTCCTAGAAATGTGGCCCTGTTGGTGTTCTTGAACACAAACCAACACTTGCTTCTCCTCTTTGGGTGTCTACATCTCTATTTATCCCGCTTACCCTGTTAAAGCAATAGGAATATAAGAAGAAAAGAAGTTGTGCTTCCATTACAGTTAATATGATTATTATTTCACTGCTCTTTTATAGAACTGTTACTGTGTGCCAAGTACTGTGCTAAATTCTGGAAACAACTTAGTGAAGAAAGGAAAAGGAAAGGAAAGGAAAGGAAAAGAAAAGAAAAGAAGAGGAAAGGAAAGGAAAGGAGGGGGAGGGGTGAGGAGGAGAGGGGAAGAGAAGAGAAGGGAAGGAAAGGTAAGAGAAAAGACAAAATCCACAAGTCCCTGGGTTTGGGGCTTATGGAGAAGGACAACAAACAAATCATATTATTCCCATAAAATTACACACTAAACTGAATTTTGGTGTGGGAAAAAACAGATGTGCTCTGTTCAAGGTATTAATGATCAACACTAGAGGTTCAACCAACAACCTCTCGGATGAAGAAAAACTGTATTGGGTTATTCACAGAAATCTTGTCAGGCAACAATTTAAAATTGAGAAGTTTGTCCATGGGCAGACATTCCCAAATACTATGCTAAGGCAGAGAGGTAGGATTCCATCGATTAGACAAAGGCTTTCCATCTTTCTGTTAGCTGGTCTTTGTGCTCATAAGAACCCAAAGTAGTCATTTAGTACTGGTATAATATACACGACAGCAGCCAGAGGATTGGTGACAGGAGATGAGAAAATAGTACTGATCTTGACCTCTGAGTAATGCATTTCAGAATCCATGTATGGGAGGGGAAGCTGTGCCAGGCTGTGCTGAGTCTGATGGGGCAGAATATCTGCCTTCCACTGCTGCATTTCATTCCAGGTTGACTGGTCCTCTTTGGAGTCCTGGGTCTTAAGTCAGTACAGTAGAAAGGAAGATATAATAATGATCAGTCTGAGACGGGGAAATATGGATGGTTTAAGAACTTACTGCTTTCAAGCCCTAAATGGACTGGGAACTGAGACAGACTTGAGTTTGGCATTGCCAAAGAAGCCATTGCCCATGGGAGGACTGGAAAAGACTAAGGCTGGACAGATGGCATTGGCAACCAGTAGTTAATCAGATTTTGTGGAACAAAACTAATTTTCTCAAGGACATTTTCAATCTCTAGCCATCATCATTCATCCAGGAACCATTGCTCACTTAAAAGATTCACATCTATTGTACAAGCCCGAAGTCTCCTAAGGATGTTCAAATTTTGTAACATTAGACTTTAAAAAATTATGATTATATTGATCTATTTTGAACAATTGTGTAGTTAAAACAATAAAAAAAAGTCTGATTTCTTAGTAGAACTGTATGGTATCCTACTCATGGTATTGTTAATAAGAGTTTGCACTTGTTTTTAGATATGAATACGTGGACATAGTTTGAACATTGATGTTGTTTACTTTGATTTTATGTGGCTTCAGGTATACAAATCCTAGAAACACACAATTTCTGGAAAATACAGGAATTGCATTTTGTGTTATGTCACTCTTGTGCTTGATACTGAATAAAGAATGATAGCAACATATTTGGGAGATTGCATTCAGCATACCAAATTATCATCCTATCGACTGTACAGAAACAATTTTTCAATGTTTACCTCATTACCTCAATTTTTCAATGTTTACCATAATTTCAAGTGGTTCAGAAGCCACTCAAAACATTAAGTCTTGGGTGGCGCCTGTGGCTCAAAGGAGTAGGATGCCAGCCCCATATGCCGGAGGTAGCGGGTTCAAACCCAGCCCCGGTCAAAAACTGCAAAAAAAAAAAAAAAGAAAGAAAGAAAATATTAAGTCTCAAAATAATTAAACTGGCGCAAAGTTGGCCTCTTTACTGACAGGTATCACATTCTAAATTGTACCAAATCAAATAATGTCACAAATATGTGAACCTACTAACAAACAATATATAAAAAGGAATAAATAATAAATACTATCTTATTTTATCTCAAGTTAACACTAAATTTAGGTTATTCTCTGAAATTTGTAATTTATGTTTCATTAAATATCCCTCTTTTCTAGGCATTTGATAAAAATCAGTGTGTCAAGTGCTGTGTGTGTTAGACCGCAGACAGGCTCCATAAAATGAAAACAAAGTTAAACAACTGCACAAAAGACTCCAGTGGCCACTTAAGATTCACAGGAGTGTGCCTTCTTGTCTAATCTGAGCAGCCATCGCGGAGAGATTGATGCTGAGAAGTGTTTCACGGGGTGGCCGCCTACTCAGTGGTAGCAGAATGGAGTTATCTGTCTTCATCATACCCTATTAACATACCCCTCAGATCTAGCAGCCAAATGTCTACATACCTGCTTTGTCAGTTATTACCAGTGACAGTTATATATTTCAGAACTTGTTTGGAAATATAACTCACCTCATCATTTTAAGTATTTTAAGTTCAAGGATTACTTAGAACTACTTTTACATTCTTTCTTTAAAGTAGTGATGGTAAAGCATCGAGTTTTGAACAGTTCAGTTTATTGAGGTAAATGAAAAACAAAATGCAAACCATTCACTAACAAGGGCACATTTCCTTTTGAGAATCAGGTAGTCATATTTTCACATTAATTGACTACAAAATAAAATTGCATTTGCTTTCCTTTTAAAGCAAAATAACAATAAACTAAAAAGAATGAATTGAACTGTGTTTACTTGAAACATTTGCTTCTGTAATTATTTTTATTTCTTTCCTTTAAATTCCACTTACAGATAACATACAATAGTACAATTTGTAGTAATATCACTTAAAAGTGCCCTGTTTTACCTTAATAGTTCTATTATATTAGTTGTTAAAATCTCAAATTGTTACACGTTATAAAAGGAAAATTTATTACAACCTCTTCCTGAGCTATAAAGCTAACTATACTTGAGGTGAAATTGGATATAGAAACGGACACCTGGAACAATTCTTTTCAACATAATTAAAAGAAGTTTGAACTGAATAAAGTTAAATGAGTTTCAGGTGTAAAATGCATTGTATTTACTAATCAAGAATTAGCAAGTGAGAGAGTACAGGTGGCTTTTCATTAATCCCTTTTTTAGTCAGATGAGAGGGCATAACTGAAAGAGACATATTACAATTGGGCAGGCATTCTTCATGGACTACAGAAGAATAATGGTTTGGACAGAAACCAAATCATGAAAGTAACACCAACAAATAATTAAATTTGCATATCACATTGAAAGGGCTGAACTGGAATGAAGTTTACTGAGACTGCTGTGAGCCAAAGACTCTTTATGAAGTATTCTATTATGTCTTCATAGCAGTCCTTTGTGGTGGATTTTTCGTATATCAAAGTTGAAAAAACAAGTTAAGGGAGTGTAAGTCAAGTTCAAAAAATATGAAATGAGCGAGAAGTATAAATCAGGCGGCTATCTAGTTTCTTCTGATTCCATTGTCTGTGATGTGTACACGACATGTGTTTCCTTGAGTCAAAAGTGGAGCCAAAGAGACGTCAGAAAAGATGCTAACTGGGGAAGTTTTGAATTCTCTTTTTTTAATACATGTCTTCCCATTGTTTTTTCTTTTTAGAATTTTATTGAAATATAACTGACAAACCATAAATGACAACTATTTCAAGTCTGTAGTTAGTCAATTTTTAAATGTGTACATTTTTGTAACCAATAGACATAATGAGAATATTGCATGGTTATCATCAAAATAGTTTATTCATGTCTCCTAGTAATTCCTCCCTCCTGCCTGTTTTCACCAGCCTTCTCCTAAGGGAACCACTGATTTGCTTTTCTTCACTATCAGTTTAATTTGTATTTTACATAAATGAACTGATAAAAGACATACATTTTTTCTAATACCTTTCACTCCGCTTAATTATTTTGACATTCATCCATGTAGGTGCTTGCATCAAAAATGTGTTCCTTTGTATTGTTGAATCCCATTCTAATGTACAATACATTGCAACACATTGCAATTTGTCAATTTGATTCTCTAATGAAGATTTTGTTTTTTCTAGTTTCTGGTTATTGCAAATAAAGCTGTTGTAAATACCTTTTCCAATCTCACATGAACGTATCCTTTTTTTCACCCTTGGTATCCACTGTATTGCCCTTGGTAGAGTGCTGTGGCATCACACAGCTCACAGCAACCTTCTGCTCCTGGGCTTAGGCGATTCTCTTGCCTCAGCCTCCCGAGTAGCTGGGACTACAGGTGCCCGCCACAACGCCTGGCTATGATCATATACTTTTATGAGGGTGACAGGTAGCACTTACCACATGAAAATTGAATGTTTATATTTGTTTATGTGGCCAAATTCTGCTTAGAGTATTTGTACTGCTTTACCCTGTCATCAGCATGAGAATTCTAGCCAAATTGCATTCTCATCAACATTCAGTTTGGACAATTTTTCTTTTCTTGCTTTTTATTTTTTCAATTCTAACATTTAGATATCTCATTGTAGATTTAATTTGTATTTTCCTAATGACCAATGAGTTTATTTTCCATTAACATTTCTTTTTGACCAGAGTGGTGCCTCACTCCTTTAAACCTGGCACTTGGGGAGGGTCAAGTGGGTGGATCTCCTGAGCTCAGAAGTTCAAGGCCAGTCTGAGCAACAGCAAAACTCCCTATCTACTAAAAATAGAAAAAAACTAGCCCGGTATTGTGGCAGGTCCCTCTAGTCCCCCTAGTGAGACTCTGTCTTAAAAAAAAAAAAAAATACTTCATGAGGAAAGGAATCAGCTTTGACCATCAACCTTACTAAGATAACAAAACTCAAAATCAACCATGACTTTCAACAGTTAAACCAGACTTCTTCCTAACACGTATTCCCAGTTTCAACTCCCTGGAGTATGTTTCTTATGTAAACATGTGAAATCTATCTTAAATATCATAAAATGATAAGGAAGAAATAAAGTGAGTATAAGAATTGTTGATGAGATATTTTAAAAGTTGCTTTTGATTTATCCTTTTAAGCAGAATTAGTTCAACACAATGATTTTGTAGATTTGGGAATGTTTAAAAAATATTTTAAAATGTTTATAAATTTTATATTAACAATAAATACTATCAGGGCAAAATGAAGGTTTTTAATTTAATTTTTGTATTTGAATACTGTTTGCTTATTCTTTTTTCTCATTTACAAAAGGTGGGCTATGAATGACTCGGTGTGACTCATTTCTCCTCCTCCTCCCTAGGGTGAGGCTCAGACTGGCAGGAGTGCTGCTTGGGGCCTATGCACAAGTTTACAAGTTTCTCATCGAGAGCAACCTATGAGTGTATGAGAGTGGCCTGGTGGGTCACCATCAGCGGGTCATTGATGTTGCTGTTGGACAGGGTCTCCGTATCATCAGGAGCTATTTGGGGTACTTGGTTAACCAGGCTCATCATGAAGCAATCCACAGTATTTTTGGCCAACACTTTTCCAGACAGTTCATGCTCTGCATATTCAACACCGTGTTTAAGGCATCCTGGATATGAACTGATGTCCTTTCTACCTGCTGCTGGCCTCTTGAGAGTCCAATCACTGTGTTGGGGCTAAAACAGGTCTTCACGATCAGGTCAACTCCAATGCATTCAGTGTCCTAATATGCAGAGGTGAGAACGTCATTCCCATGGTCCTCCCACGGACACCCGTTAAAGTCTGACATAGGCTTTGATGCTCATGAGGCCGTTCTGGAAACGTGTGTCAACAGTGAGGTGAATGGGGTTGGCGGCCTCCAGGCTGGAGTACTAGTGAATCAGCACAAATAGCCCTGGCAATCTTGTCAGTCTTGTAGAGATTACTGAGAGTGGAACCACTATGAAAGAAAGTAGAACAGAAAGAAAAAATAAAGAAACCTCCTAACATTTTATAAGCTACACACATAATTACCAGTAGCAGTGTTTCTTTATGGTAAAATAAATTTTGAGAGGAGAAAATACTTTGCAAATGATTTAGTGTTTCGGCACTTTTCCCTTTCTATATCCAATTGACTCTTGCAGAACGTGAGAGTTAGGGACTCAAATCCCCATTCAGACAAAATTCTGCAGAGCTCTACTAAAGATCGGTAACTGCTGACTAGACCCCTTATCAATAACATAAGTAATTGATTAACAAAGATTTATGTCTTATTCTGCATTCTTAAAGATAAAGAACATGTCATTAAGAAAATTATAAGGAAGAGAAAATATATTTAATACATAGTGAAACTAGATCATCATAAAAAAAATCTTTATCCTTGTCACATTCAGATAGAGCAGACTGAGGAGGAGAGATTCATCCCGATTTCTCTGGGGAGACGAAGACAGAAGAATATCTGAGTGACTCACACTGTTTTGTTGCTCAACCAGCAAGCGTAAATTAAAATAAGTCACTTGAAGTATTTTTATTCAGTTTCAGATGAGAAATTACAGTTATTTAAAGGCAAGATTTCAACCTTAAAAATAAAATCATCTTATAAATAATTAAAATAATTTATATTTTCTAAATATATAATTACTCTATATGTAGAAATATGCTATATTCTTTATTCCTTTATTTTGCAGATGTTTATAACAGGACTGCCGCTTTCCTGCAAGGTTACTACAATGGGACACTTTACATAAATCATCTTTTTCATAATTTTTTAGCCTTTTTTGGGAATCCTGCAGTCCAGCATATTTTTATGTAGATATATTTTGAGGTGTTATAATTCTGAAATGTTGTAATTTTGAGGTGTTCGGATTATCTTCAAATGTTTCTAGCTTGCACCTTGCCAGTTTACATGAAATGCTATCACCGAATTAACATTTTTCTAATAGGGTGGATTCTCTTAGTATTTTCATTATAAAATGTACAATATTTTCTACAGTTTGAAAAAAAAACTTAGAAGAAAATGTGAAGATTTAGCTTCCAATAAATTATCTTCCTGAATGATGACATTCTTTTTCTGCAATTCCATTCACTTCTGTATCAATATACACCCTTGGTTTCCTTCAACCTGTCTGAGTAAATATAACTAAAGATACAGCATAGAATTTCATCTGCACTTTAGTATTTTCACCCTCCATGCTTTCCTAGGGCATCTTTCCATGCCCTCACAGTTGCAAAATTAACTCTGATATGTTGAAATTCCAAATTTCTACTTCCATGCATCTTTCCTAGTGTTTCAGATCCCTAAATCCAATCAAACTGTATAAAAGTAGTATGTGTAAATGAAACATCTGTGCCCTTGCAATATTTTGAAATTTAAAAAACTAAAAAATCATATTTGTTCAAACACTCACATTACTAAGCATTATTCTTTAATTTATCTCAGTTAAACCCATCATCTTTCATTTTCCCAAATTGTAAACCTAGGAAATTTCCTCAGATCATCCTTTTCTTATTCAATACATTAACTCATGGATGAAGTTGATATTTGACTTCCAGTTAATTCTCACCCCATTGCCTTCTCTCAATTTATACGGCTTCGGTCTCAGCCAAATCTCTCATAACCTCAGACCTACAATACATTCATAGTTTCCTAACCATTCTTCAGCATTATCTTCCAGGCCACTGCCAAGCTGACCTATATAAAACACAAATCTGATAACATTTCTCCTTAGTTATCAAATACTCTGTAGCTCTTAGTCTTCTCTACTCTGGGGTTAAACAGCAGCCCCTTAGCTTGAAAAAAAATGAATCTCCATGAGATTTCTTGGAATTGTTATTTTTGTCTTATTTTCTCTGTCTGAATACACTTCATATGCCAGCAGTACATAATTATGCTTTATACTCTGAAAAGTAATGCAATGTCTTCTTTCAATGTCTTTGCTAACATCGTTAATTCAGCCTGGATCAGCTTTTCTCCCAGTTCTTTGTATTATTTCTAATTATACGTTTTCTTCTAGTCTTATAAAATAGCCATTGTGGTAATGGCAGTGAGGATGTGGTTTACAGCACTTTTCAAAGCCCTTAACGATGTTAAGGAGGTAGTGGTGCTAGATTTAGAGGGACAACAAAAGAAAATTCTGAGGAAAATTTTAAAGTCAGGCTAGTTATAAGTCTTAGTGTAATATGTCCTGTGTAATATTAGAAATATAGTTGTACGAATAAGTTATTTTATTTTTACATTAAATTTGCATTCAACTGGGTATCCTATATCTTGTTCAGCAACTCTACAAGTATAACAGCACTGCTAAGGCAAGAGAAATCAACATAAAAATGATACGACATAGGATTGAAAATTTGACCTACTATGATTAAATCTTGCCAGAGAATAAATGCCAAGCATTTATTCAGTTGTAAAATCTTAGCAAAATTTATAGTTCCAGCAATTATTGCTGTTTTCTATTGAACATATACACAAATGAAGGCAAGCATTGCAAAAATGTTTTAGACCAGCCTGATCCTTCTTTTTAGAAAACAAAGCTTACATACTGGCAAGACTCAAAAAGGTAGGCATATAATCTCTAATTTCTAGAATGTTCATAAATATGTGTTTCTTTACCTAAAAGTAAAACTGGGAACTTAGTTTCAGATCTAGTCCTTATCTCCGTTCATACCTCACCATGGTTTGCTATAAATCACTCTAGGGTGACATCTACATGTTTTCTTGGACAATGTTTATTTTTTGTTCTTTTCCTTTTACCACTTTATTGAGGTGTAACCAATAAAATAAAGTGTGCATATATAAAGTATTTTTTAAAATCCATATGCCAATGGAAGCTTCACCACAATCAAGATAACAACCATATTCATACCATGAAGTATATTCCTTCATACTTTCAAAAAGTAATTTGCTTTATCTCTATGATTTTGATGTTTAAAAAGATATACATATAAATGGAATGAGATAGTAGATACTTACTAGTCCAGCTTTTATTCAATGTTTTTTGAGACTCATCAATTTCATTGTCATTACTGCATAGAATTTAATTGTAATGATAAGCTTCAATTTGTTTACTGATTCACCTGCTGTATGTTTGGTTTGCTTACAGGTTAAGCACATACCAGAATGCAAGGGTGACCCCTGGAGGGTGGCCTGTCCCCAGAGGCGAAGGCCTCCTGGGACAGTGACCCCATCAGAGCCTAAACTGGACTGAGAGTGCCCGGGGCAAATTCTCATGGCTCCAGCTTGTGTCATCACCCCTCAAGAGCCCCAGGTTTGCCTTACAGTGGAGCACCAGGAGAAAAAACTTCTTTTGGACACTGGAGCAACCTTTTCTGTACTTCTCTCCAATCCTGGTCTTTTATCTCCCAAATCCATAACTATACAGGGACAGCTGGTTACCAAATTTTTCTCCCAGCCTCTAAGCTGCAATTGGAATGACTTGCCGTCCTCTCATGCCTCCCTAATCGTCCCTAAAAGTCCTGCTCCCCGTTTGGGGAGGGACATACTAACTAAAACAGGAACTTTCCCCTTCTGGAGATCTAGTCATGATCAAAACTCTTCCCTCTAATTCACCTTCCCTGACCCCA
>CAUYON010161516.1:0-13308 GCA_963573935.1 Arctocebus calabarensis | reverse complement strand
GGTATATGTACACTATGGAATACTATTCAGCCATTAAAAAAATGGAGACTTTACATCCTTTGTATTAACCTGGATGGAAGTGGAACACATTATTCTTAGTAAAGCATCACAAGAATGGAGAAGCATGAATCCCATGTACTCAAGTTTGATATGAGGACAATTAATGACAGTTAATGACACAGTGGGGGTGGGAGAAGGGGAGAGCAGAGAGAGGAAGAATGAGGGAGGGGTGGGGAAAGGAAGAGCAGAGAGAGGGAAGGAGCAAGGGGGTGGGGTCTTAGTGTGTGCCACACCTTTTGGGGGCAAAACACAATCGTAAGAGGGATTGTACCTAACAAATGCAATCAATGTAACCCGGTTTCTTGTACCCTCAATGAATCCCCAACAATAAAAAAAAAAAAATGGAGATAACTTAAATATTTATTATTTGGAGACTGGTAAGACATATCATTGTTAAATTAAAAACAAGGCAAGTATTTAAAAAAATTAAAAGCCAACTCAATGTATGCTAACTTGAGCTGCTTGCAGAGAGTGAAAACACGACAAAACACACAAACAAAAACAAAGTGGCTCAACTCCTCCAGGTAAACACAAAAGATGTAAAGTCTCCACCTTGCCTTACGGCTGAATAGTACTCCATGTTAAACATATACCACAGTTTGTTAATCCATTCACGGGTCGATGGGCACTTGGGTTGCTTCCACATCTTGGCAATTGTGAAATGAGCTACAATAAACATTCTGGTGCAGATGTCCTTGGGGTAAAAAGATTTTTGTCTGTTCTTAGTAAAGTATCTCAAGAATGGAGATAAAAGCATCCAATGTACTCAAAACTAATATGAAACCAGTATATAAATAACTACACACCCACACAAAGAAAAAAACACAAGTGTAGTCTAGCAAGAGGGAGAGGAAGGAAGGAGGGGGAGGGGGAGAGGAAGGGGATTGGCTGGATCTCACCTGATGTGCACAGCCTGAGGGTGCTCAGCACACCCCCTGGTGAAGGGCTCAACTACAACTTGAACTTTACCTTAGAAAGGGAAACAATGAAATCTAAACATTTGTACCCTCATATTAATCTGAAATTTGAAGAACAACTATTTACAAATAGAAAAACAAACAAAAAGAATAAAACAGTACCATAATATGAAAAAGAAAATGGAGGCTGGTGGGTCCAATACACTACCTCCTATGCACCAAATTATACACACATGCACAGGCATTAAGTCTTGTGTATGTACCAACTATCTCTTGAAAAACACACAAAAAAGTGCTCACATTGACCCTGGAGAAGAATTATGTTCAGGAGGGCAGGGTTACTTAGGGGACCTACTTTTCACTACGTATCATTTTGTCACTTACCATGTTCTGATAGTGCATGTGTTATGTATTTATTCAAAGGCATACTTTTTTATTATTTTATTTTTTTGTAGAGATAGAGTCTCACTTTATCACCCTCTGTAGAGTGCGGTAGCATCACAGCTCACAGCAACCTCCAACTCCTGGGCCCAGGTGATTCTCTTACCTCAGCCTTCCGAGTAGCTGGGACTACAGGTGCCCACCACAAAGCCGGCTAGTTTTTGTTGGAGTTTAGCCAAGGCCGGGTTTTAACCTGCCACCCTCGGTATATGGGGCCAGTACCCCACCCACTGAGCCACAGGCACCACCCACAAAGGCATACTTTTTTAAATGGAGGAAAGAACCAACATGGTCAAAGGAAGAAAGATTAAAAACAAAACACAGGGGGCTCGGCGCCTGTGGCTCAACGGGCTAGGGTGCCAGCCACGTACACCTGAGCTGGTGAGTTCGAATCCAGCCTGGGCCCGCCAAACAACAATGACGGCTGCAATCAAAAAATGGCCGGGCATCATGGTGGATGCCTGTAGTCCCAGCTACTTGGGAAGCGGAGGCAAGAGACTCGCTTGAGTCCAGGAATTGGAGGTTGCTGTGAGCTGTGATGCCACGGCACTCTGTCCAGGGTGACAGCTTGAGGTGACAGCTTGAGGCTCTGTTTCAAAAAACAAAACACAGAATGAGTTCCCTTAACATCTTAGCTTAATATGTCAAATACCATCTTAAAATGTCTTTTCAGTTTGTTTTGCATTTTTCCCTTTAGGAGGCTGCAACTATATATATATTTTTTAATTTATTTACTTATTTATTTATATTTTTGAGACAGAGCCTCAAGCTGTCACCCTGGATAGAGAGCCGTGGCATCACAGCTCACAGCAACCTCCAATTCCTGGGCTCAAGCGAGTCTCCTGCCTTCGCCTCCCAAGTAGCTGGGACTACAGGCGCCTGCCGCAATGCCCGGCCATTTTTTGGTTGCAGCTGTCATTGTTGTTTGGCGGGCCCGGGCTGGATTCGAACCCACCAGCTCAGGTGTATGTGACTGGCGCCTTAGCCCGTTGAGCCACAGGCGCCGAGCCTTAAATGAGTATTTTTTAAACAGCTTGTTTATCCTCTGATCCTGATCCACCTGATCCTTCTGGATAATAGAAGATGACAGGCTGAAGTATTATCTCTCACCCAAATCCAATATCGTCAAGCCCCTTGATTTCTTAATGAAACTAATGACAGAAACTTTCATTTCAAATAGGATTTTCAGATCCTATAGGCATATCATAATAGGACCATGGAGGGAGAGATCTGGGGGTAAAGGGTCTTTGAATACTCAAGTCCAGAAAGGGATTTACCGAGAAGTTAATACAACTCACACTGCAGGACCTCCCATGCCAACTCCTCTCAAATGTATCAACCCTCTGAGGGCTAAAGGAGGGTACCCACAAGTTCCCCGCTGAATAAAATCCCCCAGCTCCAGGGACCAAGTCTTACTCACCCTTATTCCCTAACACAGAACTGGCACACTTCACATGTTCAAAATCATTTGTTGTTCAATGGTTTGAATAACCATTTGTTGTTCAACCAAGTGAGTTTTCTTTCTTTTTTCTTTTTCCATTACACTGTGTTTATTATTAGAATTCAACAGTCAGCAGTGAATGATTGACTAACTCTTCTTTTTTTGTTCACTTTGAACATTAACTAAGAAGACAGGAATAGGACTACAGTATTGATTTTCTACTACAGAGGTTACACCTGGCCTCTGACTCACCGCAGCAGGAGATTCAGGAATTCACGGCAGTGATATTCGCCATCATGGGAGACACCATCCCCTTTCTTCAGGATTTTTTGCATTGTTTTTTTCCTGAGTAGTACCTGCATCAGTGTTAGAGCTGACAGATTGATTGTGTAAATTTTTGCTGCTGTCACCTAACTTTTAAAGCTTATTTAAACATTTATCTGTTTCTCTGAGTCCATATTTGCTATTGATAACAGGTCCAGGCAATCCCACTCTGGATTTAAAAGCACCAGTTCCCCGTCTTTCACAAGTGTAACACTGGCAGAACTCATTATTTTCTCCAAAAAACCCATCTCCATAGTAATAAGAAATTTCTTCTCCAGGTTCAACATCTCTGAGAGCCTTCACACGGGCAGTTGACACCAACTTGCAATAGGTCTGCAGTCATGGTTTATAAACGCAGCAGGACCCAGCCAGAGTTGAGCAAAGTTTTCCGCGTGGAATTCATGACACTGAAGTCGTTGTTTCCATGTCTAAGTAGCATGCTGTCAACTTCTGAAAGTTGGCAATACAACCCACCAGTAATTCTCCTGCCCTTCACCACCATGTTCTTGGATTCTCCCAACCACTTCATGCCCACAGACAGCCTAAACCAGGTGCATTGAGCCCCACTCATTTAATAGCTCAGGTGCATTTAGCCCCTCTCTTCTAATAGCTCAGGTGCATTTAGCCCCTCTCTTCTAATGGCTCAGGTGCATTTAGCCCCTCTCTTCTAATGGCTCAGGTGCATTTAGCGCCTCTCTTCTAATAGCTCAGGTGCCTTTAGCCCCTCTCTTCTAAAGGCTCAGGTGCATTTAGCCCCTCTCTTCTAATAGCTCAGGTACATTTAGCCCCTCTCTTCCAATAGCTCAGATGTATTTAGCCCCGCTCTTCTAACAGCTCAGGTGCATTTAGCCCGGCCCTTCTAATAGCTCAGGTGCATTAAGCCCCTCTCTTCTAAAGGCTCAGGTGCATTTAGCCCCTCTCTTCTAAAGGCTCAGGTGCATCTAGCCCCTCTCTTCTAATAGCTCAGGTGCATTTAGCGCCTCTCTTCTAATAGCTCAGGTGCATTTAGCCCCGCTCTTCTAAAGGCTCAGGTGCATTTAGCCCCTCTCTTCTAATGGCTCAGGTGCATTTAGCCCCTCTCTTCTAATAGCTCAGGGGCATTTAGCCCCTCTCTTCTAATAGCTCAGGTGCATTTAGCCCCTCTCTTCTAAAGGCTCAGGTGCATTTAGCCCCTCTCTTCTAATAGCTCAGGTGCATTTAGCCCTTATCTTCTAAAGGCTCAGGCGCATTTAGCCCCTCTCTTCTAATAGCTCAGGCGCATTTAGCCCCTCTCTTCTAAAGGCTCAGGTGCATTTAGCCCCTCTCTTCTAGAGGCTCAGGTGCATTTAGCCCCTCTCTTCTAAAGGTTCAGGTGCATTTAACCCCTCTCTTCTAATAGCTCAGGCGCATTTAGCCCCTCTCTTCTAATGGCTCAGGTGCATTTAGCCCCTCTCTTCTAATAGCTCAGGTGCATTTAGCCCCGCTCTTCTAATAGCTCAGGTGCATTTAG
Organism: Arctocebus calabarensis; assembly: GCA_963573935.1. Classification (NCBI taxonomy): domain Eukaryota; kingdom Metazoa; phylum Chordata; class Mammalia; order Primates; family Lorisidae; genus Arctocebus; species Arctocebus calabarensis. The sequence continues at coordinate 8,636 of CAUYON010161516.1, read as the reverse complement.
CCCCTCTCTTCTAAAGGCTCAGGTGCATTTAGCCCCTCTCTTCTAATAGCTCAGGTGCATTTAGCCCCTGTCTTCTAAAGGCTCAGGTGCATTTAGCCCCTCTCTTCTAAAGGCTCAGGTGCATTTAGCCCCTCTCTTCTAAAGGCTCAGGCGCATTTAGCCCCTCTCTTCTAATAGCTCAGGTGCATTTAGCCCCTCTCTTCTAAAGGTTCAGGCGCATTTAGCCCCTCTCTTCTAATAGCTCAGGTGCATTTAAGCCCCTCTCTTCTAAAGGCTCAGGTGCATTTAGCCCCTCTCTTCTAAAGGCTCAGGTGATTTAGCCCCACTCTTCTAAAGGCTCAGGTGCATTGAGCCCCTCTCTTCTAAAGGCTCAGGTGCATTTAGTCCCTCTCTTCTAATAGCTCAGAGAATTTTCTTGTTCTCTCCCCCTGAGCAGCCCAGTCCTCCTCGGGGCGCGTCCAGGGCCCAGCTGCAACGACCCTGCCATGCTGCCGGCCCACACCATGCCACATCCCGAGAAATTAATCACCCCTCCAAAATTCAGAGAAAAATGGAGAGTAAAATCCAAGAGGGATGCATCGCCCATTCCAGAAGCGAGTTTTCATGGAAGGGTTAAACCTCCCTCAGCATTACTATGGAGGAGCTGAGGGTAATTTCTTAGACCCTCAGAGGGGGCTGACAGAGAGTGTACTCCTATCTCAGACTCGCAGGGCACAGGAAAGTCTCCTTGTCCCCAGCAGAGCCTTTGGGACTCACCAAGCAGATCCTGCCGGGTCGTCACAGTGGGACAAGTTGGAGGAGGAGGAATCCATCTGCTGCTTTGAAAAGATGCATCAACATGTTTGTCCATAAAACAGAGGAGAAAATGAATATGGTTTATAATTACTAAATCCCTCAAACCAGAATGCAAACTGGCATGCCTCACCATACCCAGCTAAGTTTTCTCTTTTTTGTAGAGATTGGGTGTCGCTAGGGTGCTCAGGCTGGTCTTAAACTCCTGACCTCCCAAAGTGTTAGGATTACAGGCATGAGCCACCGCACCCAGCCTAGAGTAGTCAAATTTATAAAGACAGAAAGTACAAAGGTAGTTGCCAGAAGCTGGGGAGAGGAAGAAATAGGGAGTTATTGTTCAAAAGGTATAGAGTTTCAGTTTTGCAAGTTAAAAAGAATTCTGGAAATGGTCAGTGGTGACAGTTGCACAATGAGGTGAATGTTCTTCGTGTCAGTGAACTGTTCACTTAAAAATAGTTCACATGATAAATTTTGTGTTGTGTATATTGTATATTTTACTACAATAAGAAAAGATGCCAAAAAAAAAATTTGGTTTAATAAAAGTTGAAATAAAGCAAAAAAAAATTTAGTTTAATAAAAGTTGAAATAAAGCAAAAAAAAAAAAAAAAGAAAGAAAAGATGCCAAAAGAAGAATGCCCAGGTGGAAACAGAAAGTAAGGAACTTTTCTATATTTTGCCAATATCTTAGTGAGAAAATGAGAAGAGACTGGATGTTTACTCCAGAACTGTTTGGTAACGTAGATGTTAATTATTTGCAGACCTTAATAATCGCTGATGTCTTTTATAAATTAATTAATTATTTATTTTAGAGATAGCCTTTTGCTCTGTGGCCCAGATTGGAGTGCAGGGACCTGATCACAGCTCACCACAGGCTCAAACTTGTGGGCTTGAAGGATCCTTGCCCCTCAGCTTTCTAAGTGGCTGGGACTGTAGGCATGAGCCAATGCCCCCAGCTAATAATCCCTCATATCTAATGATGCCCCTCTCTTGCCTGAGGGGTTGTGTTTAGGGATTTATGTATATTATGATAATTTGCAAAATCATTGTATGAGGTAGTTAACATTATCACGGTCATGTTACGTTTCAGAAAACTGAGGCTTAGGGAGTTTAAGTCATTTGTCCAAGACCACAAGGTTAGTAAGTGGCAGAGCCCAGATTTGCCCTCAGATTGACTAACTGTTGGGAGCACACTGATCATTTCCAAGTTTGGGTTCTTTTCCAATCTTCTACAGAGTTTGAGTTTATTTCCAATCAAAATTTTTGTTGTTGTTTTTGTCTGAAGTTAGACACTTGTTTCAGGGATTTGCAAGGATGGGATTCTGAATTAGGGGAATCCAAATGACATTTATGTGGCCAGACATAGTTAAGCACAGGCATTTACCCCCTTATCTCCCATATACCCATCAAAGGAACAAAGATTCTTTTTTTTTTTTTTTTTTTAAAGACAGAGCCTCAAGCTGTCACCCTGGGTAGAGTGCCGTGGCATCACAGCTCACAGCAACCTCCAATTCCTGAGCTCAAGCAAGTCTCCTGCCTCCACCTCCCAAGTAACTGGGACTACAGGCGCCTGCCACAACGCCCGGCCATTTTTTTTTTTGGTTGCAGCCGTCATTGTTGTTTGGCGGGTCGGGCTGGATTCGAACCCGCCAGCTCAGGTGTATGTGGCTGGTGCCTTAGCCTGTTGAGTCACAGGCGCTGAGCTGGGACAAAGATTCTTTAAAGAAAATGAGTTAATAACAGCAATAGAAAACATGAAAAAGTGTCATCCTCACTCCAGAGTTCTGAGAAGTTTCTGGAAGATCTGAGCAGGTGGACAGACTGATAAGGAACTGCAGCGCCCAAGACATGAGCACATGTCTTCCCAGGGAGCCCAGAAAAGCTCCTCACTGAGTCCACAAAGCAGGGGTGGGTTGGGGGGCAATCATCAGCCTCACTGTAGAACTGGATTCGGGGCTTTGGAACTGCTGGGCCTTTTCCTGTGACCTTTGTAAACAGAGTTTGGTGGCTGAGACTTTTGCCCTCAGGCTAAAAGCCAGGGCAGTGCCCTTTAGAAAGAAAAGGGAGAGAGAAGAGTTCTGCTGGGGTCTTATGACCCAGTAGGAGATGAATACTGAAGAAACTTTGAATCTTGGTCAAACAAATTCAAAATACATCTCCACCCCCTCCACCTGGGAACCTGGGGTTCCCCCGCCTGCTTCCCTGACTTTGCCCACAGGAAGCCCATGGGGAAGTCTTCCTGCTCACAAGTCCTCCTCCAGCCACAGAGCTCCTGTGAGTCATTCTGTTTAAGTAAAGATCTTCCTGGAGAAACAAACCTAAACAATTGAAGAGGAAACCCACACAAGCTACTGGTACTAAATTAAGATATTTGTTTAGTTTTTAATTCATTCATTTGAATTGACAGCAGGGAATATCACGCTTGTGAGGAAAAAAAAAATACAAAAGTAAAAGCTTTTAGAAAATAAAACAACTGACCCAAAGGAAAAAAAGATAATCCAAACAGAGAAAGAGAAGTATTAAAAAAAAATTAATTAACCTACATACAAAACAATCACATTCCTAACAGGTAAATAGCCAACTAAAAACATTAATATTTAAAACAATACCAATAAAGGGTGGCGCCTGTGGCTGAGTAGGGCACTGGCCCCATATACCGAGGGTAGCGGGTTCAAATATGACCCCAGCTGAACTGCAATAAAAAAACAGCCAGGCGTTGTGGTGGGTGCCTGTAGTCCCAGTTACTATGGAGGCTGAGACAGGAGAATTGCCTAAGCCCAGGAGCTGGAGGTTGCTGTGAGCTGTGAAGCCATAGCACTCTACCAAGGGCGACTAAAAAAGAAAAATACCAATAAGAATGCTAATTAGAATCATCAGAAGAATGTATAAAACTCACAACAGTCTTAAAACAATTCCCATTTGCTATGACAAGTAGCAGTCAGGCCAAGCAAGGGGTCTCATGTCTATAATTCCAGCATTTTAGGAGGCCAAGGCAGGAGGATCACTTAAGCCTAGTAGTTTGAGATCAGCCTGAGCAACATAGCAAGACCTCACCTCTACAAAAAACTTTAAAAATTAGCCAGGCGTGGTGGTGCACATCTGTAGTCCCAGCTACTTGAGAGGCTAAGGCAGGAGAATTATTTGCGCCAAGGTGTTTGAGATTGCAGTGAGTTATCATGACACCACTGCACTTTAGATCAGGCAAAGCAAGATGAAAGAAAGAAAGGAGGAGGGAGTATGGGAGGAAAGTAGTAATCAAAGAACACTAAAGTGGTTTTGGAAACTAAAATTAAAAATTCCAAAGGAATGGTTAAAAATAGACATAACGGGAGATCAATGTGGCTGCCTGAAAGGTAAAGAAAGTAAAGTGGCTGAGGGGCATGAGGCAGGATCATTTGAACCTCGCAGTTGGTGGCCACAGTGAGCTATATGATCTCGCCACTGGGCTCCATCCAGCCTGGGTGGTAGACTAAGACCTTATCTCTAAAAACAAAAGTAAGTAAAATGAGGGGATATTAAGACACATAAAAGTTAAATCTTGGATTTCAAGAGGAAATCTTGGTTTTAAAAGATATTGGGGAGGATGGAGAAAAATAGTCTAGAAAATAATCAAATAAACTTTCCCTATGCTAAAGAGTTTTTAGATTGAAAGATCCCACCAGTTACTAAGCAAGGAGAGGGTAAAATACACACACACACTCACACACACATCTAAAGACAGCTTTGTGAAAATGTAAAACTCTGGGAACAAGAAGAAAATCCTGGCTTGGCGCCCATAGCTTAGCAGCTAGGACACTGGGCATGGACACCAAGGTTGCCAGGTTTGAGCCCGGCCCGGGCCTGCCAAACAACAATGACAGCTGCAACCAAACAACAATGACAGCTGCAACCACAACCAGTAGCCAGGTGCTGTGTTGAGCTACTGTAGTCCCAGCTACTTGGGAGGCTGAGGCAAGAGAATCACTTAAGCCCAAGAGTTTGAGGATGCTGTGAGCTGTGATGCGACTGCACTCTATCGAGGATGACATAGTGAGACTCTGTCTCAAAAAAAAAGAAAAGAAAAGAAAATCCTGTAAAGGGAAGAAAAGGAATAATAATTGGATTTTCATCCAATTCCTTTTCAGCAATATTAATCAATAGAAGATAATTCATTAATAAAGCTACTATATGTTGGGTGTCTCATATGCTAGACATTATTTTTGGCCCTTGGCATATGTCAGTGAATCATACAAAAATCTTGCCCTAATCCTTCTTACATTCCATTGGCAGAATGTCATCAAAGTTCTGAGGGGAGAACAGTGGACTTTGGAATGCTAAGCCTGGCCAAACTATCAATTAAATATAAGGACCAAATAAAGATACCTTTAAGCTGTCAGAATTCTTATACAAAATCCACCCAAATTTAAAGAAGTATTCCAACACTTTAAATGCAATTCAAGAAAGAAACAATGAGTTGTGACCTAGAGGAAAGGAAGAAAGTTAGAAAAAGAGGGGAAGTGTGAAGGCAGGCGAAGAGGGGGGGAGAAAGGGAAGGAAGGACCCATCAAGCCTGAAAGCTTGGAAGAACGTCATCTGAGCTGAAAGGCTTTAACTAAACAAGATGACCTTTCCTTCTGAAGGGGAGTTTCCCCACACCACTGGGTTGATGATTATAGCTGGCAGTTATAGAAGAGCTAAGTGCCCCGCACTGTCCCTGAGCTTTATATCAATTACGTGTGACCCTCAGAAGACTTCATTATCATCCCAGAGCATGGATAAAAATGCATACACCTATCCATACACATGTACACACCCGTTCAACAGAAAGATGGACTCTCTTACACAAATGGAAATTAAAAGATTCCACCTAAATAAATAAATTTAGAAGTGGAATTTTAGGTGTGCTATTTATTTTTTATTTTATTTTATTTTATTTTTTGAGACAGAGCCTCAAGCTGTCACCCTGGATAGAGTGCCATGGCATCACAGCTCACAGCAACCTCCAATTCCTGGGCTCAAGTGAGTCTCTTGCCTCCGCCTCCCAAGCAGCTGGGACCACAGGTGCCCACCACAACGCCTGGCCATTTTTGGTTGCAGCCGTCATTGTTGTTTGGCGGGCCCAGGCTGGATTCGAACCTGCCAGCTCAGGTGTACGTGGCTGGCACCCTAGCCTGTTGAGCCACAGGCACCAAGCCTAGGTGTGCTATTTAAAGAACAATTTAAAATATAATTTTATAAGAAAAATTAAAATTATAAGAACAATACAAATTAGGAGATGCATATAGGGAGTAACAAAGGTTGGGAGAAAGTATACACGGAGGAAATTCCTTGTCTTTCATAGAAGAAAGTCAGGGGATACTTTCTAAAATTGATAAATTGAGAAATAGAGCTGTAACCATACTGTTTTAAATTATTATGGTAACCGCTACACCATCTAACAACAGTAACCTTTATGGTGTTTATTTCCAGAGATCAGGCCTGGACTGAAATGGCATGGGGGACATATTTATTTTATACCATTTTGTACTGAAAAAAGTTTTCTTATTATGTACATATAAATTAAATTAACATATAAATTATGTTTTATATGTATAAATCACATTTATATTTATTATATTGAAGTGACTACCTTCAATGAGTGAACACATGGTGAACTGTCTTTTCTACAAACATAACATTTAATACAAGGTGTTTGTAACTGGCAAATGAGTTGCTTAGTCATAGCTGCTAAATGTCCTCAATACTTTAGGAAAGTTGTCTTAGATCAAAGACAATTTATCACATTCATTACTCCAACTTTCTAATTTGGAAAGAAAATGTTGTCGGCCGTGGTGGCTCACACCTGTAATCCCAGCACTCTGGGAGGCTGAGGCGGGTGGATTGCCCCAGCTCAGGAATTAGAGACCAGCCTAAACAAAAGACAGACGATTTCGAAAAATAGCTGGGCGTTGTGGTGGGCACCTATAGTCCCAGCTATTGGGGAGGCTGAGGCAAGGGGATCACTTGAGTCCAAGAGTTTGAGGTTGTTGTGAGCTATGATATCACAGCACTCTACTGAGGGCAACATAGTGAGACTCTGTCTCAAAAAAAAAAAAAAGAAAAAGAAAAAGAAAAGGAAAGAAAGCGTATAACCTGCTCTCCAGCTTTTCTGACTTGAAGAAATTTTGGAGAAAGTTGCAACTATTATCTGTCCTAACCTTTTTTTGACTCTACAGATGACTCAAAAATGCTTAACTAAAACCTTTAGACTTCTCAGAAAAGATATTTATCAGTGAGAATTACTCATCTCTCAAACTAGAATAAAATGTAATTTTGTATTAGGCAACCTTCTTTAACAGTTAAAGTTTATTAAACCTGCAGATGGTGTGGAGGGCAGCGCACTGGTCAGAAAGACTTTCTGCCCCCACTCTGTCCTCAGCTAGCCGAGTGAACTGAGGCCATCCATTTAATCTTTAGTTCCTTCATTCGTTAGGCATGGATAAAATAACTCTATCCACCACTTCAGCTTGTCCCAGTAAGGATCAGAAAGGATAAATCAAATGAAAGTCCTTTGAAATATTAAGCACGATGAGATTACAATGTGGTATTATTTGATCCTAGAATTTCAAAGTTAGAAAGAACTTAGAAATCTTTTCCTTCGCAGTTTCCTTTCAGTCGCTCAAAGCCACCCCATATATTAGTAGTATAGCAGAAATTATTTATTTATTTATTTATTTATTTTGAGACAGAGCCTCAAGCTACCACCCTGGATAGAGTGCCATGGCATCACAGCCAATTCCTGGGCTCAAGCGAGTCTCCTGCCTTCGCCTCCCAAGTAGCTGGGACTACAGGCGCCCGCCACAACGCCCGGCCATTTTTTGGTTGCAACCGTCATTGTTGTTTGGTGGGCCCGGGCTGGATTCGAACCCCCCAGCTCAGGTGTACGTGGCTGGCGCCTTAGCCCGCTGAGCCACAGGCGTCGAGCCAGCAGAAATTATTTAAAATTATATTCTTCTGAACTGTGTCCTCTTTTAAAATTATAAGGAATCAGAGGCTATTTAATACTGCAAGGAACTTTTTCAGTCCTCTCATTTTATCCCCTTGCTTTAAACATGAAGCAATCGCAGCCCAAAGAGGGTGACTGACCTAAGATAAATACAGGGCAATGAACTCAGACCTTGGATTAAAACCTGGACCCCCAGATTCCCAGGCACAAAATCTTTTCCTACGTCACTGCTGGAACCAGAAAAGAATTGCTGTTTGTGGACAAGTATACTACCCTGACAAGATTGCGCTACTTGTCCACCCATTTTTACAATGTGCACAAGACCTTTCTTGCCCCCAAAAGCAATTATACAACCAAATAAACAACAAAAATGTAAGAAGGAGGGGAAAACTTTTTTAAATTAAAAGAAAAAAGTAATAATGCTTGAAAAAATAATATAGATACATTCAAATCTATTCTTTAAATGAAACTAAAATTGTAAGTTATCAGAACAATTAGCCACTTGATAGTGAAATTAATTGCCAGTATTTTTGTAAAACTTGCTGTCATGTGTTCTCCCTAACACAGACCCTTGCAAGAGAGGCAGAAGAATATAAATGGTTAAGACTACAGGCTTTTGGCCCAGCGCCTATGGCTCAACGGGCTAAGGCGCCAGCCACGTACAACCTGAGCTGGCAGGTTCGAATCCAGTCTGGGCCCGCCAAAAAAAAAAATAGCTGGGCGTTGTGGTGGGCGCCTGTAGTCCCCGTTACTTGGGAGGCAGGGGCAGGAGACTCGCTTGAGCCCAGGAATTGGAGGTTGCTGTGAGCTGTGATGCCACAGCTCTATCCAGGGTGACAGCTTGAAGCTCTGTCTCAAAAAAATAAATAAATAAAAATAAAAA
>CAUYON010161515.1:0-27373 GCA_963573935.1 Arctocebus calabarensis | reverse complement strand
CAGTCTCTACAAAAAAAAATAAAAGAAAGAAAAGAAAAGAAAAATAATCCATCGTTATATATATCCACTCAGCTGTAAATCCAATTAGTAATCCTGAAGATGTTCCCTTTTCATCTAAGATTTTTAAAAATTTTTATCAACACAAAATTTGCCTCTATCAAAAGCCTTTTTTGTGTCTCTTGACGCAACCGTGAGGTTTTCCTTATTGGTTCTAATAATGTAGTGTGCTTTATTAGTTAACTATCCCACATATACTTAGACTGGCAATCCTGGTAATAAATCCCTTTTGGGATACATGTATAAATATGTTGTATGCAACCAGAAGTTTTCTGTATCTATACAGTATATATCTTGTAGTTTGAATCCTGCATTTCCTCTTTGCTCTAGAAAAATACATTGGGATTATCCCAACTCAAGGAAATGCCAGCTGATAACCTCAAGTGATCCTGTTGAGTTTATGCTTCTAAGCAGCTGAGCGTGCAGCCCCATGCCACCAATGATGAGGAAAGTTGTGACTTATTTCCTTAATAAGGGGTGTCTTACTATGTTGTTCAACCTGTTTTGAAACCCCTTAGCTTTCAGTGATCTTTCTGCCTTGACATCTGAATTTTCTGGCATTATAGGTGTGTGAGCTATGGTCATCATCCATGCTTATGTTTTGGTTAAGGTTTTTCTCTATTTTCCTCATAAATAACCCGTGGAATAAAAAGTAACAACTTTATTCAGATATAATTCACACACTCCACAATTCAACTATTTCAAGTATAGACTTAAAGACTACACATTTAGGGATCATTTGTATAGTTTGTTTGTTACTAGAGAAGTTTTCCTTAAGGTGTAGAGGAAAGTGATAGAAGAAAGAAGTGAATGAAGGAAAGATGTTTGGAGAATACGTAGAGATCTAAAAATAGATCTGTCATTCGATCCTATAATTCTTTTATTAGGTATATATCCAGAAGACCAAAAATCACATCATAATAAAGATATATGTACCAGAATGTTTATTGTAGCCAAATTCATAATTTCTAAGTCATGGAAGGAGCCCACGTGCCCATTGACCCATGAATAGATTAATAAATTGTGGTACAAGTATACCATGGAATATTATGCAGCCTTAAAAAAAGATGGAGACTTAACCTCTTTCATGTTTACACTGATGGAGCTGGAACATATTCTTCTTAGCAAACTATCTCAAGAATGGAAGAAAAATTATCCAATGTACTCATCCCTAATATGAAGCTAATTTATAGCTTTCATACGAAGGCTAAAACCCAATTATAGCACAAGAATACGGGGAAAATGCAAGGGAGGGGAGGGGAGGGGGGAGGTTGGGGTGGAGAGAGGGCAATTGGTGGGATCACACCTACAGTGCCTCTTAGAAGGGTACTGGTGAAACTTACTAAATGTAGAATACCAGTGTCTTCCTATAATGATTAAGAAAATGCCAATAAGGCTATGTTTGACAGTTCGATGAAAATATTTCAGATTGTGTTTAAAGTCAGCACATTGTGCCCCATTATTGCACTAATGTACACAATCATGATTTAATAAAATTTTTAAAAAAGAAAAGAATGGAGAGTGCAAGCAAATGAGAAAGAGAGAATTGGAGGAAAGAAGGATAAAATGAGGGAGGGCTAAAGGGAGGGAGGGAAGGAAGGAAACAAAGAAAGATAAAATGACTAAACTTTGTGGCTCACAACTATAATCCTAGCCTTCTGGTAGGCTGACATTTTGCATGAGGGGCTGCTGAGAAACAACAGAGTAAAACTTAGACCCTGTCTCTACTAAAAAGTGAAAAATCATCTAGGCATTGCAACAGGCATCTTTATTGCTAGCCACATTGGTGTCTCAGGCAGGAGGACTGCCATAATCCTTGAGTTTGATGTTGCTCTGATCTAGGCTGAGGCCACGAAAGACTAGCCTGGCCCACATATAGGAACCATATCTCAAAAATACCCATACACACACCTGTGTACAGACAAACCAACAAATAAGCCAAGAAACATGTTCCTCATCAAAAAAAAAGAAAAAACAGAATTACCTTGATAGTTCAAGCAAAGTAGATGTGCTTAAGACCTGTGAAGCTATGACCAAATGGAGGCTATATCCAGGTATACTAAATTTGTAACATTCTCTCAAATGGATGTTTTGTGGTAGTTGTCAAACAAGTCCTTGTATTAGCATTCCATGGGCATTGCCTGTGGCTTTGTTGGTAGGGTACCAGGCCCTGTCCAAACTTCAAGAATGACTAGTCAGGTGTTGTGGAGGATCGATGTGGTTTGTAGCTACTCAGGTGGCTGAGGAAAAATAATCATTTAAGTCCAGGAGTAGAACTTGCTGTGAGCTGTGGTGCACAGCACTCTACCCAGGGTGACAAAGTGAAACTCTGTCTCAAGGAAAAAAAAAAGTGTCCTACTTAAGTGACTCCATGCATTTTTGTCAACACTGATGCTACCTGAGTTGCACTGCTGTACAAAATCTTAAGTGTTGTGTCAGCCTAGTGCCAGGAATCTCAACCTTCAATAGAATCAACAATATACAAATGGGAGACCACTTCCCTATCTGTGGATGGAGGGCTCAGAAGTGTCCACGTTCAAACAATTGAGGCACATCAGCTGTAGAAACCAGAAAAGAGCACTTAATATCTTTAACCAGAAGCCTGAATCACAGAACATTACAGAATAAAGTCACTACGTGGTTTCCATGGAAGACATCACAATGTGTATTGCACTGGATTACCATCTTTAAGTTCAACGTTATTCCTCCTACGTGTGTGTAGTGGCTATTTGGGTTTTTCATTCGGTTCAAACTGTTACCAAAGAGTGAGGTTCTTTATTCCACACTCAATTCCTGTTTCCAAAAGTTTGTATATCCAGCCAAGGGATTCAACAAACATTCCTTTCCTTTCCATGGCATGGATTTGTACGTAAGTGGAAGAGTATGGTTTATACCTAGTGCTTCCCTGGGATGTTAAAGAACAAGAATACGAGCCCAAAGATAAGAGCGATATCACAGACCTGAAATCACACAATTCTCAGTTCTACTTTTCATGACATTTTATTTCTTTCTCTAGAATAGGATCGTTTTTGACAGTACATGTCTCATTGAAGTTACTCTCTTGAAATGTGGTTAGGCAATGTGTCCAGTAGTGTACTCCATACTGGCAGTTATTTATGATGATATTGAGAAATATCTGCCTATCTGGAAAGTTCCTATATTCCTGACCCCTGGGCCAGATGTGTCCAAACTTTTGGTTTCTTGGCCATACGGGAAGTAGAAGAATTATGTTGGGCCACACGATCAATACACAATCACTAATGAACCTGATAAGGAAAAAGAGATCTATGCATAATTGTGGTGATATCTGCCACCTCAGGTATGCACAGCAGTCCTGAAATAATCCATATTTGTCACAAGAGCCTTAGGAATGGTCACTCCTCATAGCCCCTAATAAGAACATTTCTTAATTAGAGTTCCATGTGTCTTCAGGCCCTGCACCTATCTTCTTCAGATGATTTTCTTTTCAAGTCCCTTGCCCACACTGAGATGAGATCACTTGTTCTTTTCTTGCTAATACATTTGAGTACTCTGTGGATTCTGATTATTAAACCTTTGCATAAACTGCAAATATCTTTTCCCATTGTGAGGGATGTCTGCTTGCTTTACTTACTGTGTTCTTTTCTGTGCAGCTTTTTAGTTTGATCAGATCCCAGTAATGTGTTTTTGGTGTTGCTTCAATTGCCCAGAGGTTCCTTCTCATAAAATATTAGCTGAGGCTGATTTCTTCAAGTACATTCCCTGTACTTTCTTTTAGTATGTTTATGGTTTAAAGTCTTAAGTGCAAATATTTAATCCAGTGAGAGTCTATCTTAGTTAATAGTGAAAGTATGGGTCCATTTTCCATCTTCTATATATAGGTCTCCAGTAAGTTTTCCCAGCACTATTTGTTAAATAAGGAGTCTTTTCTCCACTGAATGCTTTTAATAGGCTTACGGAAGATCAAATGATGGTAAGTGGATGGGTTCATCTCTTTGTTCTCTTTGTTGTATTATGTTCCATACATCTACCTCTCTGTTTTTGTGCCAGTACCATGCTGTTTTGACCACTATCTATTTATAGTATAGTCTAAGGTATGGTAGCATTATTCCTCCTCATTTGCTTTTATTTCTGAGTAGTGTCTTGGTTATTTGAGTGTTTTTCTCATTCCATATAAAATGAAGTATTTTTTTTGAGGTCTTTAAAATATGACAGTGGTGCTTTAATATGGATTGCATTAAAATTGTATATTTATTTGGATAGTATGGACATTTTTACAATGTTGATTCTTCCAAGCCATGAGTGTGAGATATTTTTCCATCTGCTAAAGTCTTCAGCTATTTATTATCTTAGAGTTTCATAGTTATCCTGACAGAGATCTTTCACATCCTTTGTTAGATAAACGTCCAAATATTACATGTTCTTTGGCACTACTGTCAAAGGAATAGAGTCCTTGACAGTTTTTTCGGCTTGGCTATTGTTGGTATATATAAAGGCTATAGATTTGTGAGTATTGATTTTGTAACCTGAGACACTGCTTGATCAAAATAAAGATTTTTCACTATATGTCTAAGAGAGCTTGTAGCCTCCCTTATTGCACACAATTCCTTCAGCAGGCTTTAGCCTTTGTGAATTCCTTGATCACTTCAGTTTTGTAGTTGAATTACTGGGGTGTTTCAGATATACATTGTGAAGTGTACAAATTTAATCTCCTCTGACCCTATTTGAATACCCTTGCTTGTTTTTTCATGCCTGATTACGATGTTTAAGACTTCCATTACAGTGTTAAAAAGCAGTGGAGACAATGGGCAACCTTTCCTTGTTCCTGATATGAGTGGAAATAATTTCAATTTAAGTCCATTTTATATGATATTGGCAGTGGGTTTGCTGTGGTTGGCCTCTATCAGTTTAACAAATGTCCAATCTGTACCTATCTCTTCCTTAGTTATTTTTTTCATTCTTTATTTGTTTGGAGAGACAGAGTCTCATTTTATCTCCCTTGGTAGCGTGCCATGGTGTCACAAAGCTCATAGCAAACTCCAACTCCTGAGCTTCAGTGATTCTCTTGCCTCAGCCTCCCATGTCATTGGGACTACAGGTGCTTGCCACAACACCTGGCTATTTTTTCATTGTTTTTCCAATTTACCAAGGGCTGAGTTTGAGCATATAGGTGAAAAGCCTACTTGTGCCTTTAAACAGATTCATTCTGTGAGAACAGGTTTGAAGGCTTTAGTGAGTTGGGAAGGAGAGACAGGGATAGAACTCCATTTTGACCTTAGGCCAGCTCATGCAGAAGGTAATACTTCAGCAAACAAAGGCTTGGTCCTGGAGGCAGGGCTTACAGGCAAGTCTTCTGTGCATCTTAAAAATCTCTGCAAAACCTAGAGAATGAATAACTGCCTCCAGATGATGTGTTAAAGGTCTAGCATTCAAGAAGCTTATTCTCCCAGAGTTTTCTTTGTAGCTTAGACTTAATTTTAAATGTAATGATGGTAAAAGATAATAGATAATGAAGTATTGTGTTACTTGATCAATAGACAGGTGGATGCCGGGCCAGTGATGGCCTGGTAATGAGGTGGTCAGATGATAATCATGAGAATCAAGTCACTAGATTTTAGATGAATGATGTATACATGATAAGATTATTCATTAATAGTGTATACATATAATGTTGTCTATGTAAGCTGTGTTAAAATAAAGATTTTTCACTATATGCCTATGAGAGCTTATAGCCTCCATTATTCCATACAATTCCTTCAGCAGGATTTAGCCTCTGTGATGTCACTCTGCACCCCAGATTCCAGTAACAGAACATGTCATCCTCAGGATATAGGGCCAGCACCCTACCCACAGAGCCACAGGCTCAGCCCTTTGCTTAGTTTCTTATTGGAGGATCTATACAACACTGTCAAAGGGGTGTTAAAACCTCCAACTATTATGATACTGGAAGAAATCAAGTTGCTCTTGTATTTTTGACTCTGTCTTATAAATTGTGGCACATTGTGGTTGGGATCATATTTGTTAATAACTGAAATCTCATTATGTTGAGTGTTACTGTTACCAAATAGGAAGTGTCCATCCTTACATTTCCTTATTTTGTTGGTTAAAAGCCTATTGTATCTGTGAATAAATTTGCAACATCTGCTTTTTAGTGATTTCAATTTGCCTGAATTATAGATGACCACCCCTTCATGCTGAGTCTATTTTGTCTTTCAAGGTAAGATAAGATTCTTCTGCACAACAGATATCTGGCCTGAGTTTTTGTATCCAGTCAGGCAACCTATGCCGCTTCAGAGGACAACTTAAGCCATTCACATTAATTGAGAATATTGACAACTCTGGTAGTATTTTGGGTTTGAGTTTTTCAAAAGTTCAGAGGACTTTTTAATCCTTTTGCCACCGTAGAAGTTGGAATTTCATCAAAGTTTCTGAGTGTGTTTACTTTGGTCTTAGATGATTGTTCTGGTCATTGTGGAAGATAGGTCTGAGAATATCCTGGAGAGCTGGGTTTAATTATGGCAAATTTCTTCAACATGTGAATATCATTAAAGTATTTAATTTCTCCATAATGAATGAAAGTCTGTATAGCTGGATCCTGGGTTGAGAGTTATTTTGTTTTGGGACCTTAAATGTCGATGACCACCCTTTTCTATCTTGAAATTTTTCAGCAGTGAGATCTTCAGTCATTCTAATTTTCTTCCCCTTAAAGGTTATTCTTTTCAAATGTCTGGCTGCTTGCAGAATTTTCTCCTTCATATTAACTTTAGCCAGGTTAATTATAATGCACCTGGGAGATGCTTTATTTGGTTTGAGTCATGCTGGAGTTCTGAACTGTCTGCTATCTGGATTTCTGAATGCCTTACCAAGTTTGGGCAGTTATCCTCGATCATTACTTGAAGTAGATTATCTGGGCCTTTTGAATCATTCTCGTTGCCTTTAGGACTTCCCATAAGGCGAATATTACTTTTCTTTGAATTGTCGCAGAGCTCCCTGAGAGAATGATCTCTTTCTGCTTTCCACTTTTCTTCCTTTTTGAGCATTTGGGAGCACTCAAAAGTTTTATCTTTAATGTCATACATCCTTTCTTCTGCCTGCTTGATTCTGCTACTAAGGGATACTACTGTATTTCTCAGATGTTTGAGGACTACAAAATCTTGCCTAAATGTGTCAGAATATTTGGTGATTTTGTCTTTGAATTCATTGAAAGATTAGGACAAGTTTTTATTTATTTTTATTTTTTTTATGTACAGTGTGGGGGCTTCACATGCAATCTGAGATATTTTATCAACCTGATTGACATACCATTCATGATATTTTCTCGTTTACTATATGAAAACATTTTTGTTCCGTATTTAGAAGTTTTCTCCTGACCCTTCGAATATGTACCACACATGTGATCTCACCCTTTGTCCTATATATTAATCTCTTGGTTCCCTTTAGTTTGTTGTCTATGGTTTTCTGAACTCAGCATATTTAAGACAGATGCTTTAAAAATCTTTGTTCAATAAATCTAATTTAAATTATTCCTAAGGGATAGTTTCCCTTACTTTATTTTTTCTTCTATTAATAGATTACACATCATTATTTCTTTGTATGTCTCAATAGTTTTTGTTCAAAATTGAACAGTTTGAATATTATGACACAGTAGCACTGAGAATAAGGTTATTCTCACTCCCAAGGAGAATAATGGTTATGTTTGCTGAGGGATGACACTATTTATTTAGTAATGTGTTTAAAGTATCTTTATAAAGACTGTCTTCTTTTTCCTGGATGAGTTGCAAATTCAATTATCAGACTTTGTATGATTACAACTCTAATGGCCATTCCAGAAAAAGCATCCAAAAATTCCTTTGAAGGGCAGACTAAGTGCTGGCGTTGCTGCATTGCTTCCCAAGGGGAATACCTCAATGGTGACCTTAGTGATATTCAGCAACAAGGCATGCAGCACTTTTTCTAGGACAAGTTCATGAACTTAATTGTCTCACTTCATATATGCTGACTCAAAGCTCTAATTGACTGGAGTTTTATTCATGGAATACAGTGCATTTGCCCTAAATTGTTGGAATACATGGAATACAGTGCATTTGCCCTAAATTGTTTTTTCTTTTTCCTTTTTTTTTTTTTAGTATGGCAAAGGCTTGATAATTTACATTTTACTGCTTTCAAGGATTCCTCTGAATAGCTGCTTGTTCACTTTGAGACAGTTTGAGTTAGGCAAAACTAACAATCAAAAAACAAACCGAGAAATCATTCAGGAAACTCCAGGACAAGTCAAAACAGACAAATGCAATTTCTTGGGAACTCTCTGCTTCTTCTGGAACCAGGTACTGGTGTAAGGAAGGCAGGACACCATCTTCAAGACTAGCTCTACATCAAGGTAGTGGATGAAGCAAGGGAAAATTAAAGTGCCTCAAAGCTCTCTTACCATGCTGGAGTATGCTTTATATGTTTGACTGTCTTTTGCAGTTCTGAGAAAGTTGATTTTGACATTTTTTGGTCCAAGTATGTGATGTTTCTAGGGAGGGATGGTCATGCATAGTTCCTAGCTTTGGTCATTCATAGTTCCTAACCTTGGTCATTCATAGTTCCTAGCTTTACCTTTGTTGCTGATGTTGCTCTCTGCTTCACATTTGAAGGACAGATTCGTTGTATGTACAATCTTAGTTTTGTGTATTTATTTTAATTCTATAACTATTTTACTTCACTATATTTTTTTTTTCATGGTTTCTGAAGCAAACCTACTGCAGTGGCTGTCCTTTTTCCTCCATATGTAAGGTTGCCTGCCACTTTGGTCTTCTTTCAGAATTTTCTTCTGGTCTTGTTTTTCTGCAATTTAGAAATGTGCGGGTGTGATTTATTTGTTATTCATTATCTGTGGTGTTTGGGGAATCTCCCTGGATCTGTGGTTTGGTGCTGTTATTCATTTTGAAAAAGTCTCAGTCATTTTTTTCTGCTCTATTTTCCTTTTGTAGTCTACTGCAATTCCAATTATTTGTATCTTATACCTTTTAAAATTATCTTACAGTGCTTTATTGTTTCTTCCTCCTGTTCTTTCTGATGTTCTTTCCTTCTCTTTCTTCATCATCTCTTTCTTCTCCTCCTCCTTTTCCTTCTTTTTTTATTCCTTTTTATTTGCCTTTGGATTTGGAAGTTTTTCTTGACCTGTCTTCAGGCTTATTATTTCCTCAGTCTTTTATCTAATCTGAAGATACTATTAAAGGCATTCTTTACTTCTGCCACAGTGCTTTTGAGTTCTGACATTCCCAATTGTTTCTTAAATTTTCTATCTCTCCACTTTAATAATGTATCTGGCCTTGCACAGCCTCTGTTTTTCCGTTAGAGCATTTAACATATTAATTATAGTTATTTTAGATTCACTGACAGGTAATTCACACAATTGCTTCATATGTGAGTCTGATTCGATTTTTTTTTTTAATCTCTTTAGACTTGTCTTATTTTTTCCCCTGGCCTGTAAGAAAGGGTTGGTTCAGCAGGTCTTGGCTGCTCAAACCTTCCACATTCTCAGGAGAGGCACCTGCCTGGTTCCTGGAAGATGAGCTTTGAGTCCTTGGAACATTCTGCCAAACAGAAGTGGTATGAGACAGAGGTATAGTGCTACTTAATGCCCAGTCTATCAGGTAGTTTATGCTAATTGCACATTTTATGATGAACACATGTTTCTGCTCTGGGAAGACTGGATAGCTGTGTCAGTAATGTGGGAGGTACAGTGCCTGTGTGTATGGCCCCAGGAAACCCTGGATATCCACATTTGGGTGAGCTTTCCTGGTTGACAAAGCTTCACTGGTGTTACCATATATCACTGCTTAGATAATTATATGTAACTCTTGGATTTTACCTGTGTAGCATACCTTTGCTGATTTTTGTCTGCATCCTCTCACAGTGATAAACTATAACCATGAGTAAAACAGCTTATGAGTCCTGTAGTATCTGGCAAATCATTGAACCTGAGCACAGTACTTAGAATGTCTAACATACTAGCTATTTAGCATGTTTTTAAGGATATTTTGTTAAAAGTTGGACAGGTTTTTGTTTTTTTTTGCAGTTTTGGCCGGAGCTGGGCTTGAACCCACCACCCCCAGCATATGGGGCCGGTGCCCTATTCCTTGAGCCACAGGCGCTGCCCAAAAGTTGGACATGTTGCATCAGGTAATAGCAACTTCTTTTTTTCAGATGCGGTTTTAGCTCATGGAAATGATTCTCTTATAATAATCATAGTTTAAGTGTATAACTAGATTAAGCATTATCTTTTTTCTGAAGAAAATATTAATGCTGGTTTTAATTCTGTTATCACTCCTGAATAATGTAATGACTTGAAATGAAGTATTTAACTATTATTCTCTCCTGTGATACATATGTAGGATATTGTATTTAGTATGTAACTCATTTTAAATCTCTTAAATTGGACATAGTTGTTGATGTCATTTTATAATTCTCAAACTAGGTATTATTGTCATTTGGATTTACTCAGCTATTTGCCAAATTCTTCACTCAGAATTCTTTCTCCCATTAGACTCTTTCCTTTAAATTTCCTTCTTACTGAATTGCATTTAGTAGTTGTCTTGAATAGAATTTTTGTATAGTAAATTCTCAGAATTTGTCCAAAATTATATAACTTTAGTCCATATTAGTGAGTAATAGTTTAGGTGTGTGTATAAATAGATAGAGCATTAATTTTTCTCTGGATGCAGAGAAAGTATTCATACTTTTTTGGAGTTTGTTGTTATTCCATCAATCAAATTATGATTCCATTGCAGGTAATATGATTTTATTTTATTTGACTGCTTTTAAGATCACAACACCTATGATATTTTTCAACTTTACTACGATTTACCTATACATTATTTTCAAAATGTAGTTAATGTAATTTGTTGCATTTATTGATGTAGTTAATAAAATATGAGAAATCTAAGCTATTTGATAGTTTTCAAACTCCTTTGTTCTGCATTCATTTCAAAATTCATGTAAAACACATTAGATCTTGTGAGTCTATTTTCAATACCTCTTTACTTCCCTTTATCTTTGAAGTTGCTTCAATTTCTGTTATTTTCTTTTCAGTTTTTCTTAGGTTTTTATTATTTTCTCATGGTTTTGTTTTTTAATGTTTAACTACTTTAAATGTACAAATTTTATATATAGCTGAAATTTGGGAGAGTCTTAATCTTCTACTTATTTTGATTGTGAGTTCATTTCTAACATTGCTTTATCTGTGGGAATCCTTTATATTCAGCATTAATAAACACCTTTTGAATAGGTCCTGCTAGGCACTCCAGGGCAACAAAGGCCTGAGGCCTAATCTTTCCATTTTCCAATCTTTATTTATTTTAATGCCTTGGGACTGCATTTATTTAGGATTCTCCTGAGAAGCAGAATTAATAGAGGATATGTATATGATTCATTATAAGGAGTTAGCTGTGGGCTCATGTGAAGATAGAAGCTGGCAAGTGCAAAACCTTGAGTTTGCCAACTACGAGTCCAAAAGCTGGAAGCTGGTATAGATTACGACCTGGTTTGAAGGGTCTCAGGAAGGAAGAGTCAGGGCTCCAGTTCAAAGGTTTTCAGACAGAAGAATTCTGTCTTACTTGGAAGGAATTTTGCCAGCTTTTTGTGCTATGCAGGCCTGACCAATTTTAGAAGGCCCACTCCCTCCCTGAAGGGTCATCTGCTTTACTCAGTTTACTAAAATCAATATTGACCTTATCCAAAAGTGCTCTCACAGAAACGCCCAGAATAATGTTTGACCAAATACCTGGGCACCATGTGCCCAGTCAAGTCCACACATAAAATTCACCATCATAGACTATTTTGCTAGAGTAAATTAAAATCTAATTTCAAGTGTAAACCTGCTTACATTAGGTATTTTGGGTGAGACTTTTTTGCTTACTACCACGAACCAGGTGAAAGGCTGTTTGTTTTTTGGTTTTGTTTGTTCATTTTTATAATCTCCTTATGCTGTGAATGAATTATTTCAAATTCAGTAATTTACCAAAATGCATGTATATTTAGATAATGATCTTAGTTCAATTTCTCCATCTAACATAGAATCTAGTATCTCTAAGAAGGCGCTAAATCTCATTTCTTGGGTTGCAAAGGCTAGTGATCTCCCAAGTCTATCCCTTCTCTAGGGTAATTGCTGCCTAAGTTCTTGTGGTTTTTGCTCTGTGTTTCATTCCCACCTCCTAGAATTGAGGATTTCTCTATCACATTATTTTGTGTAAGCTAAATTCTGCATTTAATGTACTATATAAACAAGCAATTTTCTAACATTTCTAAGTGTTTGTAGAAGGAAAATTTCAGGGTATTTAGTGTTCTATTATGCTACTACCCAAAGCCAAATAAATTATTGTTATAATGTTGGGAACAATTTTGGAAACTAGTCTGTACACAAATATAGCATTATTTTCTAAAGCCAATGGAGTAGAACCAGTAGTTTCTGAAAATACCTGAACTAAATAATGATCCCATCTGGTTTATTTTCCTTCTTTAATGCAACATTCCTGAATTGCAAAATTACATATGCATGATCAGACAAATGTATTTTTCTTTTTATCCTTCACTATATAATTATAATCAAAAAGTCAACAATAATTTTTATTTCATTTTATTAAAAAAGAATCTATATTTAATGTATTTATATTTATTGGAAAACATAAAATCATAATCTTTAATAAACCTCTTGCTACACTTGATATATTGCAGCCTGTATTTTAAATGCCAACAGAAGAAGTGAGATTTTATTCCTGAGTATAATATATTATTCCCTATATGGTCACCCTGCACAGAGAATGATGAAATACTACTTGCCTCAATTCCTTCTAAGTCCCTTGTATGGAGACTTTTAATTAGATTCTGGTGCTGGTTTGATATTCCATAGAGAGGAAAGATTGCTGAATGCAGATATTCATTGCTGAGATAAAACTCACAGCAACAGGGATATCCAACTGGGAAATTGTAGAAATAGGGCTTCCAGCATACTATTTCCAGGGAAGGCAATTATCCTATACCTAACAGGAATAGTTCTAGGATGCTCAGAAAATTTTAAAAAAAAGAGCACTTTCTTTAAAAATAATTTTATAATAGATTTTTATTTACATAAAACTTATAAGGCAATTCAGAATTTCCTTAGGCCCTAGATCAAGTCTCCCCTGTTATTAATGTTTAGATTATTATGGAAAATGTTTACAATTTTAAAGAACCACTATTGATGTATTATTATTAGTTAAAGACCATCCTTTACTAAGAGTTCCTTGGTTTTACCTCATTGTTGCAGGATCCCACGTAAAGTCATCAAGTTCTTTTTGACTCCTCTGGGACTTTAAACTCTTGGACATTCCTTGTTTTTGATGTCACTGATAGATTTTAGAGTACTGGCTGTGTCAATTGGGATCTGTCTGATATTTCTCTTACAATTAATTTGGAATTATGAAGTGTTTATTTCTGAGACAGAGTCTTGCTCTGTCACCCTAGCTGAGGGCCATGGTTACAGACTAGCTTACAGCAACCTCAAACTCCTGGGCTCTCAAACAATCCCCCTGCTTTAGTTTTAGAGTAGCTGGGATCATAGGTGCCCACCACAACACCTGGCTAACTTCTATTTTTAGTAGAGACAGGTTCTTGCTCTTGCTCAGACTGGTCTTGAACTCCTGAGCTCAATGATGCTCCTTCCTTGGCATCACAGAGTGTTGGATTCCAGGCTTGGGTCACCATGGCTAGCCAGAATTGTGAGTTTTTGAGCAAAGACCCCCAGATGTAAGATGCCATTTTTTATATCATATCAAAAGTACATACTGTCAGCATGAATTTTCACTGCTGAAGTTAATCTTGGTCACCTGGCTAAAGAAAGGTTGTGACATTACCTTTTTTCCCTTTTTCAATGCTATACTCTTTAGAAGGGTCATGCACAGTCTGAACAGGAGGAATAGAAAGCAAGGCTATACCTACCTAGAAGCATAGAATCTCCATAAACTTTTTGGGATTCTCCTGCTTGAGAGATTTGTCTATATTACCTATTTTATTCATTAATTCAATCATTTATTTATATCAGTATGGACTCATGGATATTTATGTTAAGTTTTGCATTATAAGTTGATACTGCCTCATCTGTTTTTTGCTTAACTTGTTCCACTTTCGCCATTGGCAGCTTTTTCTGTTGTCTTCTATGTCACTTTGACATGCCCCCATCATTGTGATTTGTTCATTTGTTTGTTTTTGAGAAAATTCCTTATTTTCTGACAGGTCAAGTTTCAAATGTGTATTTTCTGCCCCAGTCCTAGAATCAATCATTTTCCTAAGATCCACGGTTTCTTTTACTGGTTTAAATACTAAGATCTTTGCATTCAATGTGCTCATTGCTTCTAAGGTATCAGTGCTTTTAGGCCCTCTCAGCTGAAAGAGAAAGGCAATATATGCACATGTGTTTTTACCTGTATATATGAAAAAATCTGTTCTTATCACCCATGCCTATGTAAAAATGAAGATTTGTTTATATTCTTGTCTCCAATTCCAACTCTGATCCATCATGCTAGCCTCCTTCTTTTGCTTATTTGTAAGCTCCCATGAGAACAGTGAGAAACCTGCCTTCTACTTTCTTCATCATATTTATTTAATTTTTGGATTTCAGTGCACACATATAGTGGTCATACAATTGTTTAATATATACCGCACATGAAACTACTTTATCAATTATATTACTCATGTGGTTCTCTTTGCTTTTACATTAAGGACTTCACACTTTTCCAAAGTTCTTTAGATTATTTACTTTTCGCATATATCCTTTGGTAAGTCAACTAGATTATTTTGTTATATTCTGAATTTCATTTGGAGGTGTGCCAGCTTCCTATATTTTTAAAAATTTGTGTACATAAATGTTCACACTATTTGAGAATTGAATGTGGAGGAGTCCACAGGGAGGTACTTCCCTTCCCCAACCTGGCACAAGTCTCCATCTCTCAGAGAGTAGGCCTCTGCTGCAGAGAAGTCTCTGAGCTCATGTTACCACGTTTATTCATCCCCTCCCCCTCTCATGGCCTTGCGGGGATCTTTCTAGATCTTTACCATGTGAATCTGGTGCATTTCCTAGGGCTGAAGCCCACAAAATTCTGGCTTCCCCTAGAATTGTGGCCCTTAGGAGTTTCTCAGTCTTACTCTAGTCAACACTTAGTCTCCAGCAATTTGTTGAAATTACCATTTAAGTGTTCTACTAGGTTCGGTTATGGTGGCGTCTACCCTGGCAAGAGGATCCCCATTCTGTCTCTACAGATTTGGGGGTGGAAGTTTTCTCTGCAACCTCAGCTCTCTGATTTGGCTGAGAGATATTATTTGATTTTATGTTTGTTTTGTTTTTTTCCTTATGATCAGGATGGGAGCGATTCAAGCTCATTGCTTATTAGAGCTGAAAATGGAAATCACGTAAGAGATTTTCAACCTACTTTAAAGGTTTGGTTTCTGTCCTCCTTAAGAGGGATCCATCTCAACTACTGAAGTCTATTGTGGTTCTGTTATTCATTATTCATTTGTCATTTAAAAACAAATATAAAAGATATCTCACATTTAAGAGTCACATACTAATGTTTGGGTGCCCAAATCCCATCCTTTTCTTCCCTACCACTCAGTTCCTAATCAAAGTGATATGATAAAGATATTAAATTACTGATTTTTATGAATTGTTGAGCAAATATTTGTCACCTCAAAGCAGGGCTCTGATGAAAATTGGTTCGAAGGTGACTTCCCCTTGTTCTCACATGAGAGAGGCTGAACCCTCAGGTTAGAGACAGAACTAGCAGGTAGCGTTGAACACCTGAGATGTGTTCATGGACATCCTCCCTGATTCAGGAACCCCAGTGATCTGGGGAATGCAGCCAAGCCCATCTCCCCAGCTGCCTCACCTCATGAAGAAAAAATAACATGGGTGAGATGATGGAGAGAGTATCTGTAGTGGAGTAAAAAACACTAGGGTTCAGATGCCACTGCTACCGCCCCCTGATGGTGTGGCAATGCCACTCAGACCCTGCAAGAAAGAACTCATTGTTCAGCAGCAGAGAGCCCAGTTAGTAGACAACCCCAGCTGACAGAAGGCTTAGGATCCCATCTTAGCTTCTGAGACAAGGCTACTGTTCAGAGACAGTGCCAATCAATGGCCAAGAATGGCTGAGGAACTGAGGGTGGCCATTCCCATTAACCACAGGACTTTACTGAGGGCAATTCTTTGCTCTGAAGCCCCATTGGACTGGGCTGAGAACATCAGATGTTGACATGTGGGGCTATGTTAGTCTGACCCTGATTGTTACCCTTGTTTTTATTCCCAGATGTGATTCTCTCCTTCTCCAACTTCTCACTATCCTAATTCTCAGAGTTTACTTCTGGAGAATGCTCCTTCCATGCCGTGTAACCTTCTGCAATTTATATAATGTTATACCTATATAATAAGAAAGCATAATCATCACCTCAAAAGTTTGTTGTAAAAAAAAAGACATGAGAAAAGTGTTAATGGCCTTCTGTATCAAGTTCTGTACTCTTTGGTTAGACAGCATCTGAAAAGTACAGTGCACACCACCCTACCCCCACACCTCCATGCACTCAGAGCACACCCTTTGCACTGTTGGAGAAGTGTGCAAGCTGAATTGAGGTAGAAGTGAGTGGGAAGAGAAGCGTACATCACTGAGGGAAATGGAAGGAGGGAACAAAGACAGTCAGTTTTTCAGGTTAACATTACCCCTAAAACTTACTCGCTGATAAATACCAGATCCAGTTGTGTAGAAGAACTATATGTTTATCTTGTCTTGCCTAGTAAAAGTAATCTGATAGGATAGTTTTATTTTTGTTTCTTTAGATAACTCATTGTTAAGGAGGTTAGAAGAGGAATTGAGTGGAGACTCTGATATTAAGATAAACACAAATGAATGAAGTCTGAGGTTTGTACAGAGAAAGAGGGAAATATATTAAAATCAAGGTGTACATTTTTATCTTCAATGTCACAACAAATGTCTCAGAAATAGCTGTCATAAAATACTAAACTCATGACAAGTCTTTCACGCAAATTCTTCCTGTACTTATGAGAGTCTTGAAAATTAGATATGTTTTCTTCCACTTTCAGAGGAGAAATTTAAGGAAAGCTTCTTTCCCAAAGCTACTCAAGAAAAAGGAAATGGGCAAGACTCAAAATATCTTCACATCAGCAGCATCTGCACCATTGCCTTTATTTCAGGATGTTTCCATCAGCAAAATTGTTCTCGTCAAGTGAGCAGTTTGTCCAATATCTGAGATACTTAGAGATCTAAAAATAGAATTGCCATTTGATCCTAAAATTCCTCTAGTAGGTATATATCAAAAAGACCAAAAATCACATCACAATAAAGATATCTGTACCAGAATGTTTATTGCAGCCCAATTCATAATTGCTCAGTCATGGAAAAAGCCCAAGTGCCCATTGACCCACAAATGGATTAATAAATTGTGGTATATGTACACCATGGAATATTATGCAGCCTTAAAGAAAGATGGATTTTTTTTTTGACTTTTTTCATGTTTACATGGATGGAGTTGGAACATATGCTTCTTAGCAAAGAATCTCAATAATGGAAGAAAAAGTATCCAATGTACTCAGCCCTACTATAAAACTAATTTATAGCTTTCATATGAAAGCTATAACCCAATTATAGAACAAGAATGTGGGGAAAGGGGTAAGGGAGGGGAGGGAAGTTGAGAGGGGAGGATGGGTGGAGGGAGAGTAATTGGTGGGTCCACACCTAGGGTGCATCTTAGAAGGGTACAGGAGAAACTTACTAAATGCAGAATATAAATGTCTGCACACAATAACCATCCAGTTCGATGAAAATATTTCAAATTGTATATAAAACCACACATTGTACCTCATGATTGCATTAATGTACAAGCTGTGACATTTATTGCATTGTACCCCATGATTGCATTAATGTACAGGCTGTGATTTATTTATTTAATAAAAATAAATAAAAAAAAAGAAACACTCATTTTGAACACATTGAAGGAAGTATTTATCTTTACTAACTGGAGAATCATGAGCTCTCATCACAGAATCTGGAACACACATGTGGATAAACACTGGACCTATTCTGTACCTGCATGTTGAGAGTGATGATTAGCAGGTGGAGTTCCAATGCCCCTGTCTTACAGGCAGTGAGGTGCGACTTGGCAGTTGCAGTGTCAGGTGTGCACTGCTGATCCCCATCCTTCCCACAGAGAGTCTCCATGATAATGCTTATCCCATTCAGGTTGATTCCAAGCAAGAATTATTCAAAAGGTAAATTCATTGCCTCGTTAGCAAAGTGGTTACATAACAAAGCAGATCCCACTTATTGGCATAAAGCTCAGTCTACAACAAACACTCAAATAATTCTTTAAGTAATGAATAATGTATTTAAGAGACTTCTATTTTCCTATATAACTTCTTTAAAAAGAGAATTTTTAGTGGTTAGGATAAGATTTTCAATGAGGACTGAGCAAAATCTAGCACCCTGGGCTAGTGTGCTGTGGCATCATAGCTCCGAGCAACCTCAAACTCTTGGGCTCAAGTGATCCTCTTTCCTTCAGCCTCCTGAGTAGCTTGAACTACAGGCACCTACCACAATGCCTGGCTAGTTTTTTTTTTTTTTTCCTATTTTTAGCAGAGATGGGGTCTCACTCTTGTTCAGGCTTTTCTCCAACTCTTGAGCTCAAGTGATCCACCTGCCTCAGTCTCTCAGAATGCTAAGATTATAAGCATGAGCCACCATGCCCAGCCAAAATCATTATTTACTAAGTGCCTACACTGATGCCCTTCACCTAAGTTTTCAGTACAATCAATCCCATTTAATCCCAAGATCATCCTGAAATCTATTTTGATTGAATAAGAAAGGAAATGGATAATCAGATAATATAATAATGTACCAAGGTGACTCACAAGTAAATGATGCTGAAAGCATTTGAACCCAGAACCAACTGGTAGCAAATTTGGAGTGTGTTTTCTATCACACCTTATGCCAGTGGGTATGCTCACAACAGCACAGCATCAGTTGGGGCCATATTAGACATGTTGTTGGGTTCCTACCCAGATGGACTGAGAGCCTCTGAAAGTAGAGCCCGCAGCCCGCAGTCTGCTCTGTTGCTCTTCCAGGAGATTCTGACACAGCTTAAGGGCAAATGCTATCGCGCTAGACCATAGACTGTCTGCCTTCTTAGTTTTCATTTGCTGGTCTTCCAAGAAGTTCTGACTCCTATCCTTGAATTCTGTGTACTACTCACAAACTTGGTGTTGGTTGAACATATTTTCTGTTGACTTCAACCAGTTGTCAAAGCATTTCTGAAATGCAAATGCTTTCCTCACATAAAAATTAAATTACATGGAATACTTGCTCTAGGGAAGACTACATCTCTCCGAAAATAATTTTCAAGCATAATGATGATTGCTACTTTCTACATAGTATTATCACAAATCTTAACAGAATTGTGTGTTACTTGCAAAATTATTTCAGTATGAAAAATGATCTTACAATTAACCATTAAGTAATGATTTATTGTGTAATAGCCTAATAAAAATAAGAGAGACCAGTGAAATAAACAAGCTGTCAAGGTGGGATTTTTTTACCAATAGCACAAATGATTCCCTGGCTTCTCAGTGTGAGCTGAGGTGACCAGTTCCTGTGGGCAGCCTCTGTTTCCTGGTACCCACTGTGAGGTCAGAGGCAGTGCTTTATTGCACTCATCACTGACCACAACACAAACACAAACACAAACTGACCACAGCATAGCCCAGCAGAGTGATTCCAGCTCCAGCAGCAGTGAGATGATGGGTGGAAGGTTTCTAGGAAAGCCAGAGGAAGTAATCTTGCAGTGCACACAGAAAAACTAAATTACGTTCTCACCCACTAGTCCAGGTCTACTGTCTCTCCAAGCCTCTCCTTCTGCTTTGTCCTACTCAACAGGGCTGGGCTCAGCCTCCCCCATCCCCAACATTTTCCCTCAGTCCTTTGCCTCCCACTACTGTGCAAACAATGGATCATCTTTGAAATTCACTTTTCTTTTCTTTTCTTTTTTTTTTATTTCAGATTAACACGAGGTACAACACAGATGATTAGGTTACATTGCGCTGGTTAGGTAAAGTCAAGTTGTAATTGAGCTCTTCATTCAGGAGGTGTGCCATATCCTCCTAGACTGAGCCCACTGAGAGCTTGCCAGTCCACCTCCCATCCTCCTCTCCTTACCCCACCGTCTTTCCTCCCCCCCTTGAATTAAATTAAGTTTTTCTCTCTTGTGGGTGTGCACTTGTTCATCTATTGGCCTTGTATTAGTATTGAATACTAATTGGATATCCATTCTTGGTGATACTTTACTAAGGTGAATGTTCTTCAACTTCATCCAAGTAAATACAAAGGATGTAAAGTCTCCATCTTTGTTATGGCTGAATAATATTGCATGGTATACATATATCACAGTTTAGTAACCCATTCATGGATTGATGGGCACTTGGGTTGATTCCATATCTTGGCAATTATAAATTGAGCTGCAGTAAACATTCTAGTGCAAATCTCCTTATGGTAAAATGCTTATTTTCTTCTGGGAAGGTACCTAGTAATAGGGTTGCAGGATCAAATGGAAGGTCTACTTTTAGCTCTTTTAGGATTCTCCATACTTCCTTTCAAAAAGGCTGCATTTGTTTGCAGTCCCACCAACAGTGTAAAAGTGTTTCTTTCTCTCCACACCCATGCCAGCATCTGCAGCTTTGTGATGTGGGCTATTCTCACTGGAGTTAGGTGATATCTAACTGGTGGTTTTGATTTGCATTTCTCTGATGATTAGGAATAAGGAGCATTTCTTCATGTGTTTGTTGGACATTTGTCTGTCTGTTTGGGAGAAGGTCCTGTTCATGTCTCTTACCCCCCAAATAAATGTGATCTTGTCCTCTTTTTTATTAACTAATTTTTCTCTATGGATTCTAGTTATCAACCCTTTGTCAGATTTGTAACATACAAATATTCTTTCCGATTTTGAAGGTTGCAAGTTTGCTTTAAGTGTTGTGTATTTTGCTGTGCAGAGGCTTATAAGCTTGATCAGGTCCCATTTATTTTTGTTGTTGCTGTGATTGCCAATGGAGTCTTTTTCATAAAATCTTTCTCTAGGCCAATATCATCAAGAGTTTTATCCATGCTTTCTTCTAGAGTTTTCAATTTTTTTTTTTTTGCAGTTTCTGGCCGGAGCTGGGTTTGAACCTGCCACCTCTGGCATATGGGGTCGGCGCCCTACTCCTTTGAGCCACAGGTACCGCTCTAGTGTTTTATACTTTTTGTCTCTGAGATTTAAATCCTTTATCCACCATGAGTCAATTTTTGTTAGTGGTGAGAAGTGCAGGTCTGGTTTCAGTCTCTTACATGTGGCTATTCAGATCTTCCAGCACCATTTATTGAATAGGGATTCCTTTCCCCAGTGTTATCTTTTGTTTGGTATTTCAAAGATCAGATGGCAATATGAGGCTGGTTTCATCTCTTGGTTTTCTGTTTTGTTTCACAGATCTATGTTTCTATTTTTATGCTAATATCATTCTGTTTTGATCGCTATGGTTGTGTAGTATAACCTGAAGTCTAATAAAGTGATACCTCTGGATTTGTTTTTATTTCTAAGAATTGCATTGGCTACATGTTTTTTTTTTTTTTCTGGTTCCATACCAAATAGGAAACTATTTGTTTGAGTTCTTCAAAGTATGATTTAGGTATTTTAATGGGATTGCATTAAATCTGTAGATTGCTTTGGTAGTAGTGACATTTTAACAATGTATTCTTCTCAGCCAAGAGCATGGTACGTTCTTTCATTTGTTAACATCTTCTATTTCTTTTTTCAGTATTTCATAGTTCTCTCTGTAGAGAGCCTTCATCTCCATTAATAGATATATTCCTAGCTATTTCATTTTCTTTCATGCTGCTGTAAAGGGTATTTTATCCTTTATTTGATCTCAGCTTGATTGTTATTGGTTACACAAAAGCTACTGATTTGTGGATGTTGATTTTATATTTTAAGATGTTACTGTATTTTTTGATCACTTTCAGGCAAAAGTGAGCAAAGAGTGAGAGTTTGATCTTCTTTGTCCCCATTTGGATACCCTTGATTTCACTCTCTTGCCTAATTGCATTGGCTAGAACTTCCAGTTTAATGTTGAATAGCAGTGATGACAATAGATATCCTTGTCTGGTGCCAGTTCTAAACAGAAATGCTTTCAGTTTTACTTCATTCAGTATGATATTAGCTGTGGGCTTGTTGTAGATGGCTTCTATCAGTTTAAGAAATGTCTCCTCGGGTGGTGCCTGTGGCTCAAAGGAGTAGGGCACCAGCCCCATGTGCCAGAGGTGGTGGGTTCAAATCCAGCCCCTGCCAAAAAAAAAAAAAAAAAAAAAGGAAATGTCTCCTCTATGCTTAACTTTATAAATGTTCTCATCAAAAAAGGATGCTGAATTTTGTCAAATACTTTTTCTGTATCTATTGAGAGGATTGTATTGTCTTTGTTTTCACTTCTATTCACATTTATGGATTTGTGCATGCTAAACCAAACTTAAAGTCCCTGGGATAAAGCCTACTTGGTTGTAATGTATAATTTTTTAAATGTATAGCTGTATTATATTTGTTAGGATTTTATTGAGTATTTTTGCACCTATATTCATCAGTACAATTGGTCTGTAGTTTTCCCTTTTTGGCCCATTCCTGGGTTTTTGCTATCAGAGTGATATTTGCTTCACAGAACATGTTGGAGTGGTTCCTTCCTTCTCAGTGTTTTGGAACAGGTTCCAAAATATCGGTATAAACTCTTCTGTTAAGGTTTGGTAGAATTCTGATGTAAAGATGTCTGATCCAAGACTTTTTGTTTTTGGCAGGAGCTTTTTTATTGTTGTCGCAATTTCAGAGCTTGAAATTGGTCTGTTCAAGCCATCTATTTCTTCTTGGTCAAGTCAAGGGAGTTTATGTGATTCCATAAGAAAAGATTACACTGAGGAAAGGAATCCCTATTCAATAGGTTGATCTATTACCTCCACATTTTCAAATTTCTGGATATAAAGTTTTTTTGTACATATTGGATAGATCTCTTGTTTCTCTGTGGTATCTGTTTTTATTTTCCCTTTTTCATTTCTGTTTGAAGTTATTAGAGATTTTTCCTTTCTGTTTTTAGTTAATCTGTCCAGAGGCTTATTGATTTTATTTTTTTGAAGAACGAACTTTTTGTTCCATTAATTTTCCGATTGATTCTTTTGTTTTCAATTTCATTTGTTTCTGATCTAATTTTAGTTATTTCTTTTCTTCCTCTGGGTTTGGGATTGGATTGCTTTTTCTTTTCCAGTTTCTTGAGATGATTTATTAGATTGTTGATGTATATTCTTTCTGTTTTATAGATAGGGCCATCTAAGGTGATAAATTATCCTCTTAGGACTCCTTTTTCAGTATCCCAAAGATTTTGATAGCTAAGCTTTAATTGTCATTTTGTTTGAGGAATCTAATGATTTTCTTCTTTATCTCATCCTTTACTAAGCTGTCATTTAGCATAAGGTTGTTGAATTTCTATGATTTTGAGTGGTACTGAAGGTTTTTGTTGTAGTTGAGTTCTACTTTTATTGCCTTGTGGTTTGAAAAGATACAATGTACAAATTGTATTCTTTTAAATTTGTTGAGGTATGATTTTGTGGCCTAGGATATGATCAGTTTTGGAGTATGATTCATGATTTGATGAGAAGAATGTGTATTCAATTGCTTGGAGGAGAAATGTTCTATATATGTCTATTAAGTCTAATAGTTCAAGGGTTGTGTTTAAATCCCTTGTTTCTTTGCTTAGTTTCTGTTTAGTTAATTTGTCTGGTTCTGTCAGTGGGGTGTTGAAATCCCCAGCTGTGATGGTGTTGTAGGATATCATATTGTTCACAATGGTTAGGGTTCATTTGACAAATATGGCAGCATTTAAGTTTGGTGCATATATATTTAGAATTGAAATGTTTGCTTGGCATATTGTTCCTTGGACCAGCATGTATTGTCAGTCTTTGTCTGTCTGTCTTTCTTTCTTTCTTTCTTTCTTTCTTTCTTTTTTTTTTTTTTTGCCATTTTGGCTGGTGCTGGATTTGAACCCATCACCTCTGGCATATGGGGCCAGTGCCCTACTCCTTTGAGCCATAGGCGCCGCCCTGTCTGTCTTTATTTCTATTGCTTTAAATCCACTTATATCTGCAAATAAAACTGTAATCCCTCTTGTTTTCTGATTTTTATTTGCCTGAAATATTGTTTTCCAACTCTTCACACTGAGTCTTATTTTGTCCTTAGAGGTTAAGTGTATATCCTAAAGATAATGTGTAGTTGGCTTGTGATTTTTTTATACAGCCAACCAGCCTGTACCTCTTCAGTTGGAAATTCACATTCATTGAGAGATAATTTATAAATATGGTGGAGTTATGTTCATCTTACAGGGGGGCATTAGTCCACCCCAGATGTGTCTGTCACCACCAAGAGCTGGCTACTTTCTCAGGGGTGTTTTCCTGACAGTTCAGACTCAAGACATGGATGCAAATTATACATGAGAGCGGATTATACACAGCAAAATCCAGTGACTACCCTTATTGTAGGCAAATATCATATCACACAGCTTTTTATGAGAAATACGATGGAAGGTGAGATGCATAGGTAGATTGACACATTGAGAGTGTTTAAAAAGTTTAATCACACTCTAGATGTGTATCTGTTTAGGAAAGATAATGCCTGCAAAATTTAATTCAACTTGAATTTCACAGAAAAAAAGTAGAGGTAAATTTATAGGTTTCAAATATATTTATATATATCTTCACTGCAAATAATTATTAATATATAATACATCCCTCTAAGAATAAGAAGAAAGGCTGTAAAAAACGTTCAGTGGTTATGAGTGATGGTTTTATCATTCCAATCTAGCACTCTAGGGCATGAATGAGAAGGGCACTGACCCTTTCTCACTCCTCTCAGCCTCCTTCCTTGCAGCTCCTAATATTAGTCAGTTATTAATTTCATATGTGTTCCTGTTTATAATGTTTCTATTCTGTTCTATAAACACAGTTCCCATGATTCTTTGTTGGTGAAATGTGTAAACTGAACCAGGGCACGCCATCAAAGCTATATGATCCCACTGTTGGCTGGTCTGGTCCACTGTTCTCAACTGGCTGCCTTTCACACTCTATAGTTTTTGTTTTATTATTTATTCTCAAGTTGAGCTAAGGCTACTATATTTCTTAAGATCAATCATTTTTGAGATGATCTGCCTTAGAGTTAGTATACTTGAGTGAAATCTTTATTTGGTACATTATTCTTTATTTGCCTCAGAATACTTAGAAATACTGTTATGTTTTGATGGAATTGAATGGCACAAAAGAGAAATCTAATTCTATTTCCACTCTTACCTCCAGTTTCCATATCCCTTTAAAGTAATCTATTTGAGGTTAATTGGTAGTTTTTTGGGAATAAGGTATGCAGTTTTGATTTCCAGAATTAGTAATGATTTTCTGTGGGGGGAAATTTTTCCTTGTGTATTTTAATATATGTTTTCTTCAATTTGTTGGAGTCACACTTCCAGAGCCCAAAGTTACATCATCTTTGTCTCTTTTCCACACTCATCATGTTCTAAGCACTCAATTCATCTTAGTAAGGCTTTCTGCTTGTTATTCAGTTGTCAGGTGACTATCTGGTTTGTTGCCTATTATAGTGTTCCACTGGGTCTGAGATGATGTTCTGTTTATCTTCTTGGGCCCTTAAGTTTGCATTATTTCTTTTGGCTCATTCTATGGTTTTGTTGTCTCAGAGATTTTTAGATTGGCCTTCCTGTAATCTATTCCACTGAGTAAAGGAATGTTGACATACTTCCTTATATTTCTTTGCTTGGGTTTTCTCTCAATAACTTTTTTTGTGCCTTTTTCATGATATTTGTATTAATATTAATTTATATTATTTGTTTAATTATTGTCCACTGAATTTGCATAGTCCCTATATTGTTTCTTTTTCTCCTGCCCAGGCTTGGTGAGTTTGGCTGTGTTTCTGAGGTGTAGTGTCAGGGATTCCTTCCTTCTATGCCTCTCTGTCTGAGCCAACTTGTTTCCTCTTCCTGGCGAGTAACCCCAGAAAGGCAGGTGTCAGGAGCTTTGACCTCCGGCACACGTGGGCATCCTGAAGGCGTGGTGAGCCTCTGGAGCACTCCAGGTTCCCAGACAGGCAGGCTGAGGTAGACGACCTAGAAGTAGCTCTTCTACGAGGCATTTCTACCACCCTCCACTGGTGTTCCTACTAGGCAGAAGGTCACACATGAACGTCCTCCCCGTGAGGTGGTACTTGGGGCTTCAGATCTTGTCCCTTACTCACTGGGAGCCTTGCGCCTCACTTTCGGAACTGAAGCGGTTGGCTGTGTACTGTTTTCTTTTTCATTAATTTCTCTCCAGCCTTCTCCCACCTCTCTGCCTTAAAAACAAGAGGGAAGTGGGAAGGCTAACCACTTACTTCCTTTCAGTTTGGGGGTCACTAGTGAAAATTGCAGGAATAACAAGCTCCAGGGATGTGGGAACAAGACTAGACTTTGAGTATTCCTGCGCCTTCTTGGGTACTCTAAAATGGTATATTTTTCCCCTTAGTTGCTAGTTTGGGGGAATTGATTGTGTTGTAATTGTAGCCATCTGTAATTGCTATTGGTCAGTTTTACTGCCAGCCTGCAATTTCAATCTGCCATCTTAACCACCAAGTTTTCTTTGAATTGGAATCTTTCACAGAATCAATACTTACCAAGTTCAGTCTCAGAGCATCGTAGCTTTTGAGATGCAGAAATAATGAGATAATCTAAAAAAGGCTCTGCTCTGTCCTGCACCTGGAGAGCATTAAGCAGCAGGTGCCTCCTTTATCACCTTCCTGTTCTTGAACCACCCTCACCTTCTCCCAGTTTTCTAACCCCACATACGCTCTTCTGAACTCAGAACTTCTTTCTTCCTTCTCATCTTGTCTTTTCTTCCAAATTTTACCTTCACAAAAGGCAAGTAACCACAGCAAGACAGGTGTCAGGAGCTTTGACTTCCAAGGAGGGCAGGGGCAGAAAGTGGCCGAATTCTGTCTAGTGGGAGGGAGCAGAGAGGCTGAAGGTTTTCCTATGATGGTCACTTTCCTCCTGCGACATAGAAAACACACGGAGGTTCAGGTTTTTTTTTTTTTTTATAATTTTATTGAATCATAATTCTGTACATTGGTGCAATCATAGGGCACGATTCATATACATTCAGAAATGTTTGATCGTACTGTTACAGTTAGCCTTCATGGCATTTTCTTGATCACTATATAAAGA
>CAUYON010161512.1:0-19279 GCA_963573935.1 Arctocebus calabarensis | reverse complement strand
AAGTAGCTGGGACTACAGGTGCCCGCCACAATGCCAGCCCATTTTTTTTTTTTCTTTTTTGGTTGCAGCCATCATTGTTGTTTGGTCGGCCTGGGCTGGATTCCAACCGGCCAGATCATGTGTACTGGCTGGCGCCTTGGTCCATTGAGCCACTCTTATTTTAAATAACAATCAGCATAACTCAGTAACCTATTACAACATTTCCAATTTGAAAGTCAATTTCCTAAATCAGTTCTCCTAAACTACTCAAGATAGGCATCTTAAGGGTGGGAGCAAAATTTACAAAACAATGAGAATGGGAGACAGGAGGTGAAGGTCACATGGGACCTAAACCCCTTATCCCCACTGTGTCAATGTTGGGGTCCTCCCCCACCTCCCTCCATCTGGTTCTCAGGACAAGTGTTCTCTGATTCAGCAGGGGAGTCTTACCCATGACTTACAGGAACCATGGGATCACGTGGGCTGATAATGGGAGCAGGGGTTGCTGGGAACAGAGGAAGGCGATTCCTTCTGCCTGGGGCTCTTGTGTTTGGGCAGCTCCGTGAAGGAGGTAGATTTGGGGGTGGTGGGAGAGAAGAATGGACAACAGGAGGAAGGTGAAGGATGTGCTTGGTGACTAGTGGGTAATCTGGTGCTTCTGGATCATAAAGACATGAAAGAAAAGAAAAGCCAGCGTGAGACTATGCACATCTTTAATGCGAAGGTTTGGTGCTTTATCTGTCAGGGAGGAGGAATCCACGGATATTCTTAAGAATAGTATTGTGGCGTGATCAGAAGTTCAATGAAACAGCAACCAAATGAATCATTCTTTAAAGATCCAGAAAAATCTATAGCAAAGACTGGATTCAAACTAACTCCAAATCTAACCACAATTTAAAAGTGTTTCAGATAAGAGAATAACAGTACACATAAAATATGGGAAATCTCCTTTTTTGTTATTAAGATTTTTAAAAAAGAGAGAGCATAAATAATTTTCATTTAAGTTCAACCTTAAGCCCTAACTTCTTAACTGATACTTTTATAGAAAAAGAAGAAATATGTTTTCCGAGTTTGTATTTTGATAACCACGGGTAAGCACAATTATTCAAATAGCCAGGACACAGACTTTTCAGTGGTATTATCCTTTTCCTTCTGACTCAAGATCTAAATTTTTATTCCAGGTCAGTGAAAATAGCAGTTAAGCCACAGACTTACTATTATGTATTTTCCTGTCTTGATATCTGAAATATGGGGAAAGAACATAATTTCCAGATCCATCTTTGTCTTCATTAAGGTGTCTTATTTAAATTTTTAGGATTGTAATTTTCATTCTAGAGGAAATAATATTAATCTCTTCAACTTTATATGAGCCACTCTATGCCCCCAAATACTACAGCACCCAGACTTTATTATAATTGTTGGGAATTTGGGGCATATTGACAATTCTTTTTGGACACCAGGCCTTCTGCCAAAAGAATCAGCCTTGGACCAGTTTAGGATCTTTGGTCTAATCAGTGATGAAGAATAGGCCTAGAATGTTCTTTTCCAGCACAGACACTTCACCTACCTCACTGCCACGGCTCTGTAGGCTCTGTACGTCTGTGTCAACACTTTCTCAGACACACCCTGGGCTTCATCAGCCTCTGTGATAAACCGTCATCTGATAAAGGTATCAGAGGAATCTTTTGTTCACCTCCATCAAAAGGTTCTCTAACTACGGACATTTTCTAAGGTCTCAGCATCTTAAACGCCAGAGTTGGGAGGAAGCTTAGAAACTAATCACCACAAGTATTCACATTTTACATTAGTATCAAAATCTTAAACTCAAATTTAAAAATCTTACAAGGAGGCTTATCATTTAATATAAAACAAATAAAAGTGGAACTCCTCTGGGCTTACAGTGCATCTCTGCTAAAACCCTCCGGCTCTGCAGAGCATAGTTGAAAACCAATGGCTAATTGAACTTTTCATGAAAGCATAAGTGATAAAAATAATGTTAAGCCATTTGCCCACAGTGACAACATGAAAGGAATAGTCAGTATCTTAATTCTGGTCTGATTTATTCCAAAGCCCCAGGTCCTTCCGCAGGGACACGCACACAGCCTCATCCCCAATGGCTCCTACCAATGTAAAATTATGAATATTAATTCTGATGACTAGTTTGCTTGGTGATTAGCTTCCTTATATTTTTTCCTTTTTTTTTTTTTTTTTAGGTACAACTCACAATTTGGTTCATAAAGTACAAGTTTAAGTAGTGGGCATTTTGTGCCTAAAGCCATGAGGTCTGGTCCAAGAGCATTGTTCCCCATCGTGATGTTAAGCTTCTAGCTCCGTTGTTTTTGGTGATTCTTTTCTTCAAACTATATCAGAGTTGATTGTTTTTAAGGATGTTTTTCCCTGTCTGGAAAGTCATTTTGTTTGAGGTTGGTTTTGGATAGTGTGATTCTATGGTTTACCTTCCAAACCAGGACATTTTTGAAAGTAAAAGGGAGTTAAATTCATTACTAACATGGACAACAGTTGTAAGCCAGGACTTCTCTGGACAAACCAGGTTGGACAGATGACCCTAAATCTGGGATGCAGTGCATGGAATTTCAGTTAAGCAATATGCGTTAGCATGGAAACCACAGGAGAAATTATAAGAAGTAAGAACTCCAGGAGTTATTAAAGGCCTGGAGTATGAAGAACTGATATGACTGCCAGATTTGTGACCAAAATCATGAGATTTCCATCTCGGAACCTGGAGCCCAGAAGCACAGGAAACCCAGGTGGTCAAAGAGTAGAAAGAAGAGAAATCTCCCGTGGCAGAACTGGTTAGAGGCTGGAAGGGGCCGTAAGAGGGAAATTTGGTTTCTGAGGCTTCCTCAGTTGTCCGTGCGGAATGGTCCACTTGGGGCATTTTAGCAGGAAAATTCTCAAATTCCCCAGACAATGGCGAGGGGCAGGCCTTATGCTAATCCTAGCTCGGCTGACAAGGATGAGTTTGGGAATGTTTGGAGGGAAGAGGATGTTGGCACAGCCTCAGCGTATGACATGGGGGCTAGAAAGGACAGCTGCCTGCATTCCTGGCTCTGGCTGCACCTAGTGGAGTTCTGAGCACTGCCTGTGTCCGCCTGCAGCCACACCAGCACCCCTGAACAAGCTCAGCATGGGCAGCTATGCTGTCCTTTGAATAAAAGCTCTATTTCGTGGAAAGGTAGTAGCCATTTCGTGTTTCTTGGTATGTTCCATTGACACAGTCCTTTCTCTTTTTCAGGAAAGAAAAGCATATGACCTTTAAAAAGTAAACATTAAGAACCAAACGGTAACTTGGGATGGTGCTTGAATTGTGTACAGATTCACCCCGGAGAGTCCGTATTCTTCTGCTATGAATCACCAGGCTGATCCACTCAGCACTTTCTATGTCCTTCACGGGGTTCTTGCAGGTGCACGGGTGAATTTATTGTGGCCACCTCTCCTGGTTTGCCTGGAAATGTCCTGCTTTTAGGCCCGACAGTCCCACCTCCCAGGAAACCCCTCTGAATACAGTCAATGCCCTTGTAATACTCCAACAAGGCTGGTTTACTTTCTTACCATTTCCCAGATCAGACTTCCCAATTTACAGATGCTCTAACTGTAACTCAGACATGTTAAGTCATTTGTACAATACCGTGTTAACACGAAGAAGCAGGATTTGAAGCCTCACTGTCTGACGTCAAAGCCAGCTCCCTCAACCACTCAACTCTCCCCTCTCTGAAACCCTGGACGTTAGTACTGCTGATGAATCCTAACTTAGTGCCCTGGAGAGGCCACTCCCTTCCCATTGATGAGAACTTTAAGTGTCTATGCCGAAGGCCAGAGCTGAAAGAGGCCAGAGGGCATCCAGTTGATCTGAGACTCAGAAGGGCAGAGGGCTTTCCTCAAAGTCACACAGCAAGTGACTAACAGAACTGACACTTTCCTCCAAGTCTTCGGAATCTCAGCGCAGGGCTCCCTTTTCCGTGAAGTGATGTAATACAATTTCCAAGCTTTTCAACAAAGCGTATTTAAAATTAGAAGCTTAGCACAGACAGTTTCCCAGTAACTGTGGGGCTGTGGGTAAATCCAGTATTTCACAAGATGGCATTTTATAACTGTGACAGATGACAGGAATTGCATAAGCACATCTCTGTCCCTGCTTGCTTTACGCTGGTTAGCTGTAAGGCTCACCCAGCAAGGGAGGGCGGCCTCGAATTAAACTCATGGCCTGCACACCGACTATATAGCTGATAGTTTTCTCCTGAAGTCTGAGATAAGAAAAGGCAATGAGATTTTCCTCCATCTACGGGATGTTACAGGAATAGTCAGCTTGCTAAAGTGTGACTTAGACCAGTAGCATCAGCATTGTCTAGAAATATGAACTCTCAGGCTCCACCCCAGGCCTGCTGAATGAGTACCTGTCTTTCATGACACCTCCTGGGAGATCTGTACAGGTGCGTCACTGTTGAGAAGCCCTGTTTAGGGTGGTGCCTGTGGCTCAAGGAGTAGGTCGCCAGCCCCATATACCAGGGGTGGCAGGTTTAAGCTTGACCCTGGCCAAAACTGCAAAAAAAAAAGAAGCCCTATTTAAAGGGTTGAAGAAGAGTTTGTCTGTTACCACGGGGCTTTTTTTCTTTTTTCTTTCTTTCTTTTTTTTTTTTTTTTTTAGTTTCATTAAGTTCCATTTATTTATTTTTTGTTGTTGTTGTGATTGCCACGGAGTCTTTTTCATAAAATCTTTCCCCAGGCCAATATTATCAAGAGTTTTTCCCACACTTTCTTCTAGGATTTTTGTCATTTCCTATCTTAGATTTAAATCTTTTATTCATCTTTTTTTTTTCGTTGACAGCCATCTCTGACCTTCCCAGATTTGTAGTACTAGACATAGACTATCAGAACGGCCAGTGTTTTTAGGCAGCTCATCTATGGTAAACTACGATGAGGAAACAAAGGCAAGTGGACACTACGCAGTGACCCATCCGTCTATTGGAGGACGTTTCTTGGAATTTCAACTTGTGGATTTCTCTTCTCCAAGTAAACTAGATGGAATTTGTTACATCGCTCATATCTCCATACCCAGTGACTTCCTAACTGGCTTCTCCTTGGGGCTGAAATGGTATTGAACATGGACAAAACAATAAAAGGTCCTCAAACAACCTCTTGGAATGCTTTGGAGTTGTACTTGACCTAGATTTGGGAGGAATCACTTCGAACCTTTTCTCTTACCTGAGTCCAGTTTCTCCTTGGGTATAACTAACCCTTCCCAAGGACATGATGGGATAACTGGTTACCAACGTCCTCACTGCTCCCAGGACTAGATTTTTACAACTCTCTGGTTGATTTGCTGATCGTGGCCACTTCCCTTTTTGTCTGCCAAAAGAGTAAAGCTTTCTGCTTTCCTATAATCTCCTACATACGAACTTTTTTGCTCTTAATGGAGTTACTAATCTGAACAAACTGCCATCTTAAGTCAAATATCAACATAAATAGCTATTTCATCTTATAAGTATTTTTTTAAAGCAAGATTGTGTTATCCCAGATTCCCAGAAGGATTTGAACATGTATTTACTTATTTCATGTTGCCCAAATGTCTCCAGGTCTCACTAGCTAGGGGCTGGGAATAGGGTTGTATGCATCTGTGCCCAAATTATAATACTATGAGCCTCAGAAAGAACAAAGCCTTATTCTCCATTGTCCATTTGTCACTTTCAGGTGACCCCAGGGGGCTGCTCCCAGGGATAAATGAAGCAGGGACCCAGCTATGGTTCCTTTGAAGCTTCTTCTGTACCAGCTTGTCCTTGTGCAAAGCATAATTCCTAAATCCATCTTGCCCCATTACTAGGCAAAAGTACTCAGGCATATAAGCGAATAAAAAGATATTTGGGGAATAAATGGTAACTTCAGCTCAGATAATAACAAGCACCATATTACTCTGAGTTGCAAGGTGCCACTTTCAGCTATGTTGCGGGCAACCCTTCATCCGTCACATGAGACAGCAGAGAGGAGGGCCAGTGGCTTTGTTTTTATTTATTCCAAATTTGTATGTATAGTTTTTTGTTTTGTTTTTTTGAGACCGAGTATTCCTTTGTCACCTTGAGTAGTAGAATGTAGTGACATCAGCACAGCTCACAGCAACCTCAAATTTCTGGGCTCAAGTGATCCTCTGGCCTCAACTTCCTGAGTAGCTGGGACAGCAGGCACCCAACATGATACCAGGCTAATTTTTATACTTTTAGTAGAGATGGGATCTCCCTTGTACTAAGAGTGGTCTTGAACTCCTGAGCTCAAGCAATCCTTCCACCTTGGCCTTCAGAATGTTAGGATTACAGGTGTGAGCCACTCTGCCCAGCCAGATTTATATGTATTCTTTTTTTTTTTAAATTAGATCATAACTGTACATTACTGCATTTATGGGGTACAATGTGCTGACTCATATACAATCTAGAATGTTCACATCAAACTGGTCAACATATTATTCACCTCACTTATTCCATTGTTGTGTTTAGACATTTATAGTTTACTGTTAATATATTTGACATGTTTACTTGCAATATACACAGTAGATGAAGTCCCACTGACTCGCTCTACAACAAAGACATTTGCACAAGAATGTTTATTGTAGCCCAATTCATAATTGCCAAGTCATGGAATCAGCCCAAGTGCCCATTGACCCATGAAGGGGTTTGTATGTATTCTTGAAGCAAGTTTAGTCATACTTACAAAAATGAGGAAATAAATGAAAACACTTCTGTGGATCCAAATAGGTGTTTCAGAAACCACACCGCAAATTTTACTTAAAAATTCTTCCACAGATTCTGTTTTCTCTAACACACACTTGCAGATATTCCAGAGTCACCCAAGTTTACAAATTTTGTGTTCTAGCCTTCATATTAGGGATGATTTTTAGAAGAATGGTTAGTGTCAGAAAGGAAACAGATAAAGGACAGACCAAGAGCTTACCAGTCCACAGCCATGTAGAGCTCAGGTCAATGTGATGTCACCCCACCACTGCTCGGGTCACGATTCATGTTTACAACGGTGACCTAACTCATGAAGTAATGAATGGGTGGATTTTGTTCAACTATCCCCTATTTCAGGAGTCAGAGAAATGTGTTAGAAACTGTCCCCTATGAATATTTTTCTTTGATCCTCGGAGAACTGAAAGAAAGAAGAAAACATAACCCATAAGATCTCTGCCTGGTGACAAAAAATTCCAGAGGTATAGAGCAGGGAATTTATGAACTGAACTTTTTTGAGCCTCCCAATTTCTTATCTCTAAAAAATCTAAACTTCTTTACCAAGATGGGTGTGTGAATCTGTTGGGAGGAGAAGGTCTTCCGATCACCCTTGGGACACTGGCAAAGATCTGAACTTGCTCTTCCACGCTGGGGGTCAGACAGCAACTGAAACATCCAGATGATTCTAGAATTGTAAGCAGTATGGCTGGTTGTATTTTCTGGTTGTTTTTGTGGAATTTTTTTTGGTTTGTTTTTGACCAACAAATGCTTAGTACAAACTCAATACCTCTTTTTGCTGGGTAAATGAGGTGACATGCCATGCACACACTATTTCTCCTTTAAGAGTCCCCTCCCCAGGCCTCAAGGATGTGAGGGGCTGCCGTGCCTGGAACCAGCGGCTGGGGAGAAGAAGGTGAGGCAATGGGTGGCGCCAGTTTTCTTATTTTCACCAGCTAATTCCCATAACGAGCCTCTGAGTTAGGAGTTTATGTGCCCAACTCTTATGTTTTCTTCTTTTACACATTATTTCTTCTGTTCTTATCACCCCCCATGGTTTAAAATATAAAGCTATTTGAATTCTGATGCAAATAAATGTCTCTGTCTTCCTCTGTCCAATGTCCTGCTGAAAATACCCACTTGGAGAGCTCCCATTGGCTCTTCAAACTCGAAGCCAAAATAAACCCGATCTTCCTTTGGTTTCCTAAGTCACGACAGGGGCTCCCTCTCCGGGGCTTCCTCTTTTATCCCTTCCTCTCCCTTACCAGTTGGACTCAACTGGTCTTCAAACACAATTGAGCCTCGTTGCCAATCTTCTCAGAAATCTGTTCATTTCTTCCTGTCCTCCTTGCCCCTCTGCTGTCATCCGTGGTATCTCAT
This sequence comes from Arctocebus calabarensis, assembly GCA_963573935.1. Taxonomy (NCBI): domain Eukaryota; kingdom Metazoa; phylum Chordata; class Mammalia; order Primates; family Lorisidae; genus Arctocebus; species Arctocebus calabarensis. The sequence continues at coordinate 11,189 of CAUYON010161512.1, read as the reverse complement.
GCAGGTTTCCAACTGCAGAGCGTGCCTTGTGTGATCTGGGGGCACACGGTTTAGAGTCTCCTTTACAGGCTCGCCTCATGTTATTGTGTGTTGCTTTATCGTGCTTCACGGACGCTGCATTTCTGCAAATTGAAGGTTTGCGGCAACCCTCCCTCAGACAAGTCTATGGGCCCCATTTTTCCGACAGCGTGGGCTCACTTGGTGTCCATGTCTTGCCTTTTGGTAGTTCTCACACTATTTCGAGTTACTTTGTTATTATTCTATCTGTTATAGTGCTCTGTGATCAGTGATCTTTTGTGTTACTATAATATTGTTATTGGTTTGGGGCCCCTACAAACCACACCCATGTACGATGGTGAACTTGTATCCTGACTGTTCCACCAACTAGCCATTCACCTGTCTCTCTCTCTCTTTCCTTTTCTCTCTCGAAACTTGAGCCTCCTTGTTTCCTGAAACATAATAACATCGAAATCAGACCTATTAAGAACCCTATAATGACCTCTAGGTATTCAAGTAAAAGGAAGAGTCCCAAGTCTCTCCCTTTATTTAAATCAATAGCTGCAAATGATCAAGCTTAGTATGTTAAAAGCCTCTGACATTAGTTAGCCAAGCAGTGAATGCAAAGGGGAAGTTCTTGAAGGAAATGAAAAATGCTAGTGAACTCAGGAATGATAAGAGAATAGAACAGCTTTATTGCTTATATGGAGAAAGTTTTAGTGGTCAGGAAGGGAGATCAAATCAGACATAACATTCTCTCAAGCTAAAGCCTAATCTGGAGGAAGGCCCTAACTCTCTTCAATTCTATGAAGGCTGAGAGAGGTGAAAGCCGCAGAAGAAAAGCTGGAAATGAGCAGAGGATGGTTCATGAGGTTTAAGAAGCCACCTTTCATAACATAAAAGTTCAAAGTGACATAGCAAACACTGAAGGGGAAGCTGCAGCAAGTTATCAAGGAAACCTGGCAATGATAATGAATGAAGGTGGACACACTGAACAATGGATTTTTCTTGCAAATGAAACAGCTTTCTCTTGAAAGAAGATGCCATCCAGGAATTTCACAGCTAGAGAAGTCAATGCCTGGCTTCAGAATTTAACCAAGAAGTTAAATTTTTTGTTAGGGGGTAATGCAGCTGGAAACTTTTAGTTGAAGCCAGTGCTCACTTACCATTTCAACTATCCTAAGCCCCTTAAGAATTTTGCCAAGTCTGTGCTATATAAATGGGACGACAAGGCTTATTTACAACACTGTTTACTAAATGTTTTAAGCTCTCTATTGAAACGTACTGCTCAGGAAGAAAAGATTCCTGTCAAAATATCACTACTCATTGACAATGCACCTGGTGACGCCAGAGCTCTGATGGATGAATGTTCCTTTTATACCTCGTAACACAACATCCATTCTGCAGCCCAGATGTGTCATTTTGACCTTCAAGTCTTGTTATTTAAGGAATACATTTCATAAAGCTGTAGTGCCATAGATAGTGATTCTTCTGAGGAATTGGGGCAAAGTAAACGGAAAACTTCTGGAAAGGATTCACTATTCTAGACACCATTCAGAATATACATGATTTGTGGGAGGAAGTCAAAATATGCACATTAACAGGAGCTTGGATGAAGTGGATTCCAATCCTCATGGATAACGTTGAGGTGTTCAAAGATTCCATGGAGGAAGTAACTGCATATGAGATGGGAATAACAAGAGAACCAGAAGCAGAAGTGGATCTTGGTGATGTGGCTGTCTTGCTCCAATTTCACAATTAAATTTGGTGGATGAGGAGTTGCTTCTCATAGATGAGCAAAGAAAGTGGTTTCTGTTGATGGAAGCTACTTCCTGGTGAAGATGCTGTGAACACTGTTGAAACGACAAGGAAGATGTAGAAAATTACATGAACTCAGTTGACAAAACAGTAGCAGGATTTGAGATGACCAATTGCAATTTTGGAAGTTCTGTTGTGGGTAAAATGCTCTCAAGCAGTATCATATGTTACGGAGAAATCTTTCATGAAAGGAAGAGACAATTGGTGTAGCAAATTTCATTGTTGTCTTATTTTAGGAAACTGCCACAGCCACAGTAACCTTTAGCAGCCACCACCCTGATGGGTCATCAGCTGTCATCACTGAGGCAAGACTCTCCACCAGCAAAAAGATTATGGTGTGCTGAAGGCGCAGATGACTGTTGGCATTTTTTTTTAGCAGTAAGTATTCTTTATGAAGGTATATAAATTCTTCCCACAAGCTAGAGTGATTTTTCAAAAAGATGACTTACCCATTCCCACCCTCCCTCGCCCTTCCTCAGTACATTTCACTGTCATTTGTGTGAATTTGCAAAGGCTGCCGGAATAAAGAGCCACAAACAACAGAAATTGATTTTCTCCCTATTCTGGGGGCTGGAAGTCCCACAGCCAGGGGCACCTCCTCTCAGGCCTCTCTCCTTGGGGTGTGGAACGCTGTCGCCTCCCTATGTCTTTACTCAGCCTTCCCTGGGGGGCGTCTGTGTCCTAAACTCCTCTTCTCATAAAGACACCACTCAGACTGGGTTAGGGTACAGCCTCATGACCTCATTTTAACTTAATTACCTCTTTAAGGACCAGATCTCTAAATAGAGTCACCTTCTGGGGCATTGAGGTATTAGGGTTTCAACATGTAAGTATTTATCCCATAGCACCCCTGGAATAAATTCAACTTCTTTAGTATGGCTTTTATGGCCCTTCGTGATGGGCTAACCTTTTTCTTTGGCACCCTTTTTCTGGCACCCAACCTTCTTTGGCCCCTTTTTCTGGCACCCTACGTCCTGGTGGGCTCTCTGTCCAGTTCCTTACGGCCCACCACCTTTTCCCACCTGGCCCCTGCAGGTGCCATCACTGCTACCCAGAACACCAACCATCCCCCCTTCCTGGTCTCCTGTTCACCTGAGAAATGTCTATTTGTCCTTTGCGCCTCACACCCCACGGACTACTTACCTTGGCAGCCTTTCTGTGTGTCCAGGAGTCCAGTTCCAAGGCGCCCCTCTTCAGAGTCCCTGTGAAATTTTGTATTCTAATTATAGCGCTTCATGCTCTATTCTGTAATTATCAGTTCACCCACTCGGTGTTCCCGCTGGGCTTATACCCCTGTGTTTAGGAAGGCCCTTGAAAATCACAAAGTCCCTGAAACTCACAGACATGCATTCTGAAATACGGCTCTTGAGTGGGCGGCCCGTGGGAAAGCGCTGTGAGCTGCTGGGTCTCCAGGGTTTCTGAAGACACCTGGCATCGGCCATTGCCTAATCTCCATGAGCTTAAAAAGCTACTGGGACCTCAATTATAATGTGGCATTTACATTCTTATACATCCAAATTACAGCTTGGAAACCATCCAGCAAATTCATTTCTAGATAAGACAAACATATGAAAATATTGCGTTATGTGGATACATGTCTAAAATATTACAATAAATATCAATCACATTTGCATTTAAATTATTAGGCTGCTTATTCCAAATATGGCAGTGCTGCGATTATGTGATAAACATGAAATAGGCAAAATGGTGGTTTATGTTTTGTCTTCATTTTCCAATAGTTGTGTTTTAAGTGTAGTAATTCTGTATTTTTTCTTATTTTGCTGGCTGTCATTCTCTTTGAAAATCGTTATAAATGACCAACACAGCAGGAAATAATGTTTCATACTATTAAGTCATTCTATCTGTTTCTTTTTAATTCATTTCTTTACCTTCTTGTCTTGGAAAGAATGACCTAAGTATGGGCAAGCTGTGTTGGCTCATATAATTAAAGAATATTTATTTAAATTTATCGCTAGAAGAAAGAGCCAAAGTCGCCATCAACAAAGAGGATCTTTTTTGTTAGCCCCCAAAGTTTTAAGGAGCAAGGACATGATTAGGAAACCCCTGATTTCAATCCATATACGACCAGAGTTTTGTTTTGTTTTCTGAGTCAGAGTTTCAGTCTGTTGCCCTGGGAAGAGTGTCACAGCATCATCTTAGCTAACAGCAACCTCAAGCTCTTGGGTTCAGGTGATCATCCTGCCTCAGCCTCCGGAGTAACAGGGACTAAAGCCGCCCCACTCCCAACACCCAGGTAGTTTTTCTGTTTTTCAATAGAGAAAGGGTCTTACTCATGCTCAGGCTGGTCTCAAACTCCTGAGCTCCAGTAATCCTCCTGCCTAAACCTCCCAGAATGCTAGCATTACAAGCATGAGCCACCCTGCCTGGCCAAGACCAGAGATTTGAGGATCCTATTGGTTCCATGCTCACCTCCAGGGATATTTTAAACTGAAATTATTTATTAATCTTATAAGTAATTCATGTGTGTTTTTAAAATTGGAATATAAAGGCAAACAAAAACAAGTAATTAACTTTAAAAAATATTTAAATAGGATTATACTGTATTCTAATTTGCCATTTTATTTTATGTTTGCAAATGAACTTCCACAATATTGTTTTATTTTTAAATCAGTTTGTCCTTTATAATATGCATAGTCACTGCACAGCATTGCACCCATAAAATCTGAGTCTTTATGTCCCTCATCCCAATCCTACTCCTCAGGTTTACACATTTTTGAGAATTGTCTTGATATATTTTAAAAAAACTTTTTATTCTTTATTTTAATTTTAATTTAATTTTATTTTGAGACAGAATCTCACTATATCACCCTTTGTAAAGTGTGGTGGCATCACAGCTCACAGCAACCTCCAACTCTTGGGCTTAGGCAATTCTCTTGCCTCAGTATCCCAAGTAGCTGGGACTACAGCATCTGCCACAATGCCTGGCTATTTTTTTGTTGTTGTTGCAGTTGTCATTGTTGTTTAGCAGGCCTGGGCCCAGTTTAAACACACCTGCCTCAATGTAAGCAGCTGGTGCCCTATCCACTGAGTTATGGGCGCTGAGCTCAAACTTTTTACTCTAAGATAGTTTTAGGTTTTCATAAAAGTTATAAAAATTATGAAGGTTTCTCGTATCGCCAGGCACAGTTTCCTACATTGTTCACACATTACCTTATTGTGTTATATCTGTCAAAACCAAGAACCTGACATTTCTACATTATTATTAACTCAGCTCAGGACTTTATTTGGATTTCATAAGTTTTTCCATTAATGTCCTCTTTCTACCCCGGGATCCAGTCCAGGCTCACCCCATGCTGCATTGAGCTCCATGCCTTTCTGTACTCCCTGGGTCTGTGACAGTTCCTCAGTTACTCCCGGTGTTTCATGACCTGGATAGTCGTGAGGGCTCCTGGCCTGGTGGCAGTGATAGTTATTTTGACAATATATTAATATTCTCCTATACTTATCTGTTAAGATATTAAACATGACAAGATATAGAATTATGATATAAATGTGACTTGTACTATACTCCTGTTTTATAATTTTTGTTATTTGTGGATGTCATTCTATATCCACAACTTACTTTTTATGAAATATTTCATAATATTCTATTACAGAGACTAAATGTTAATGTATTAACCAGCCTCAGATGACTGATATCTCTTTAATGTTCTACATTAAAATTCTAAACTATATTGCAATGAACCTCCTTGATCTAAATCTCCAGGCTAAATATCCTTCTACTTTTTTTTTTTTTTTGTAGAGACAGAGTCTTAATTTATCACTCTTGGTAGAGTGCCGTGGCATCACACAGCTCACAGCAACCTCCAACTCCTGGGCTTAAGCGATTCTCTTGCCTCAGCCTCCCAAGTAGCTGGGATCACAGGCGCCTGCCACAACGCCCAGCTATTTTTCTGTTTTGCAGTTTGGCCAAGGCTGGGTTTGAACCGGCCACAATCAATATATGGGGCCAGCGCCCTACTCGATGAGTCACAGGTGCCGCCCTCTTACTTTTTTTAAAGATAAAATATTAGAAATTATCAAAGACCTGTTACATAAAAAGTTATATATATATATACCCTAATAGCTCTCCAAAAAATTCTTGCCTGCTCATGGCTCTGTCTAACTAACATGGAGGGGAGGTGGTGCTTTTGACCTTGGACAACATGACAGGTAAGTGGCTGATATATAATGAGGCTGAATTTTCTTCACGTTTACTATCCTTACATCTTTCTTTTTTAAAAAATATCCTCTTTATGAGTATGACCACATTGGGTTCAGGGAAGAGTAAACAGGTCACCATTTTTCTAAAATTCATATGTAAGAGTTCTTTCTATATCTAGGCTATATCTAGACTGTTAATGTAGTAAATGCAAGTTACTTTTCTTAAGGTTCTATTCCCCATTATTTTTGTCTATGATTTTACATATCTATGTATATATATGGAAGTTTCAATTTGTTTTATTCAATCAACAATTATTTTTCCCACTATAATATCTGCTCTTCGTATTATAGTCATAAAGTCTTTTCCCATAGTACAATCCTATTGCTATTCATCTCTATTTTCTTCTGATATTTTCACTTCTTCTCCTTTCTTTAAATATTTAACCCATTTGTAGTTTATTTTGGTTTGAGATCAGGTTCTAACTTTGTTTTTCCAAATGCTTAGCCAGCTGTCTCAACACCATTGAATGGACAAGACAGCCATTCCCGGTTGATCTGAGAGACCATTTTAACAACTTAAATTTAGGGACTGGAAGCTCACACCTGTTAAGTTTCCTGGGGGAGATGTGCAGCAAGAGAAACAGACAATAATTGAAAACCCAGTTCCTTCTTGTGACCATTTTCTGTTAATTATTAGTTTTTGCTGAAGGAGATAGCCCAAGCTGAATACAATGAACACAACATTTCTTTTCCTGCTCGGTCTGGAGTCTCTCTTGCCCTATGTCTTCGAGCTAGGAGCAGAGATACCAAAGCTATACCAGGAAGCAGCTCAAGCTTCAGGCAACAGCTCTTTGTAAAACCGAATGTGTTCCCTGAAACATATTCCATTAAGAGCTTGCCCAGGTTTCTGTACATTTCTGCAGACAGAAGCATTATTTCCCAAATTAAGAAATCCAGCGCAAGTTACTAAGTACAAAACAGTTTATAAGCTTAGTTGCAAATTCACTTTGTTACTTAAAGAATTAAAGCTTACCCCTCTAATAATAACTAACTGGAGACCAGGCATTGGGCTAAAAATTTTTAAATTTCAACCAGTACTAAAAGGGTAGGTGTGATTATTGTTCCCCTATTTTGCAGAAAGGAAATGGAGGCACAGAGAGGTTAAGTAACTTGCTGACTGTCACACAGCTTCCAATGATGGAGCAAGAATTCCAACCCCAACACAGCCTATGCTGACAGCCATAAGTTTCATCTGAACCTGAAAGTTGATACATTCCAGTGGTGTCGATGTAGGATTTTTTGCATGGACTCTGATTCCTAGACCGAAAGATTTTAGTGATTGTCATAACACCTTCCACAACTTAGGGATTTGTCTCACCCCTGAGGGGCGTGTGTGTATGTGTAAAGGTTTTGTTTGTTTCAGTTTGTGAGATCAACAAGGTCTTGGATTGGGGAATGGGTTCAAATAATTGCATTACTAAGTGCAATTCTCGAATTCTTCAAAATAGTGTAAATAAAGTTAGATTTGGTCCCAAAGGGTTATATCTGTTTTATGTATTTTATTGTACCTATTTTTTTTTTCTGAGATAGAGTCTTATTCTGTCACCCTGGATAGAGTGCCATGGTGTCATAGCTCACAGCAGCCTCAAACTCTTGGACTCCAGCGATGCTTTAGCCTCAGCCTCCCCAGTGGCTGGGACTATAAGTGTCTACCACAACACCCAGCTATTTTTAGAGACGGGAATCTCACTCTTGCTCAGGCTGGTCTCGAACTCCTGAGCTCAAGTAATCCACCCATCTTGGCCTCCCAGAATGCTAGGATTACAGGCATGAGCCATCATGCCTGGCCTCCAAGGATTATGTCTGTGTTAATTCCTCTATGGACAAATGTTTTCACACAGTAAATGAGAAAATCTCATGAACGTTATGTCCAACAGGCAAATGAAAATATTTCAGATTGTATGTGAGGCCCGCACACTGTACCCCATGATTGAACTAATGTACACAGCTATGATTCAATTAAAAAAAATTCCTCTATGGATTGTACCGTGTACCACCTCCATCTGCCATCTACTTTGAAGAAACCCAGTGACCAGCCAGGCGCGGTGGCTCACACCTATAATCCTAGCACTCGGTGAGGCCAAGATGAGTAGATTGTTTGAGCTCATGAGTTTGAGACCAGTCTGAGCAAAAGCAAGACCGCTTCTCTACTAAAAATAGAAAAACTGAGGCAAGAGGATCGCTTGAGCCTGAGTTGGGGATTGCTGTGGTCTGTGACACCATGGCACTCTACCCAGGGTAACAGCTTGAGACTGTGTCTCACAAATAAATAAATAAATAAATAAAAAGAACCCAAATGACCCTCCCCACCTTGGTTTCTCTAGATCTGTGGGTCCTTTCTGTCAACATGAGATTTAGTGTGATTCTTACCTTTGCAGTTACGAATTTTCAGATGATCTCAATTATAACAGGGTATTAGAATAGGACACAGTAATGTCTTGCCTAAGAAATCTTTTCAGCACACCCCCCGACTTGACGGACGAGGAAACTGAGGTTTGTGGATGCTGATTCCGGGCACGAGGCTCGCCGCTGTGCATTGCGGTCTGATGCAACTCTCAGATCCCTTGACCTATGCAGACTTTGCTTGCTCCGTATCCAACAGCTTGCTGCTTTCAGTTGTATGACAAATCTTGCTTTTTGATGATTTTTGTTGCAGAACTGGGTGGCTGACTTAGGTTTCATGTAACCAAACACAGCATGAAAGGGCTCCTTCCCTGGGCTACACAGCAAAGTGGCTGTGAGGGAATTGATGGTCAAGATAAGCACATCCAGCACGGCCTTCTAATCTTTTCTCAGTATAAAGACACACACTCGCAGCCCTGCCATGTTGGGATCAGAGCCTGAATACTTTGTGAGTACATCTCCTAACTCCTTTTAATGGTCAGATGTCACAAATGCTTTTTACAGGGCCCCAAAATCACAATTCTTGCATAGTTTGGTTGTCACTATATTCAATCCATGCACTCCACAAAATGTGTTTTTAATTTTCTACATAAAAAAATACTATGTAAAAATTGCAGTTGGCTCGCTCAGCACCCACTTCTAGCCCTTTCTTTCTTTCTTGCCATCATCTATTCTAAGAGTCTGAGAGATGAAATGTATCTTTCAGCTTCCCTTGTAGCTAGATTTTCATATGAGATGTGATCAAGAGACGGTAAAGGGGTCTCTGAGAAATAGTCCCGCTCAGAAGGGGTGCATGTGCGGATGGGGGGCTCATTCCCTCCTTCCTGCCTGGAGCACGTGTGTGACATCTACAGTTACAATAGCTACCTTATAACAATGAGAACATAAGGATGAAGACCGAAGAGCCATGGATGACAAGATGAAAAGAAAATAAAGCGCCTGCATCCCCAATGTGTCATCAAGCAGTTAAAAGCATTCCCTAGGAAATCCACATATACTTATCGTTTTGTTTTAAAGATATGAGTGTGCTTTGCTATGATATATTTTGAAGATAGATAAATAAAAAGAAGAAAAAATATAAATCATAATTGCAGGGCTTAAATTTTCAAGTGCTAGTATTTTCGTGTCTTCTTAATATGTTATTTCTATAAAATTTTTTACCTAATAAAAGAGCATTAGTGTCCAAGCTACTGTGTAATCTGCCTTTTTTTTAATGTAATGATGAATTATGAGCATTCTCCCCGTGGCATTAAGTGTTCTCATACAACATGGTTTATACCAGCCACGTGGCACTTTTTGCTATGAGTGTGTCCTTCTTTATTCAGCCAATTTTTCATTGTTAGAATCCTTAGGCTTTTACAATTTTTAAACATAATTGATACTTTCATTATTAACATTCTTCTCCATGAATCTTTATGTTAATCTTCTTTTCTTTAGGATAAGTTTCCCAAAGTGGAATTATTTGGTCAAAAGGAATGATGATCTTTGTGACTTTTAGTACTTACTGGGAAAACTTCCATCAAAAAGGTTTTCTGGATTTAGTTCTCAGCACATTTGCGTTTGTAAGTGTTTGTAAGTTTAGTTGTAGTATGCAACTAAACCAAACTAAACCAAAGGAATTAATTTGTCTGAATTTGCACTTCTCTCAGTAGTTGAGAAGGTGACATTTTCCTATATTTGTTAGCTGCTGTATTCTTAAAAAAAAAAAAACAACTTTTTTGAAGGCACAGTCTCACCTTGTTGCCTGGGCTTAAGTGCTCTGGAATTGGAGCTCGAACTCCTGGGCTCAGTGACCCTCCTGCCTCAGCTTCATGAGTAGCTGAGAATACAGCTGCCCACCACAGTTGGCCAATTATTCTGTTTTTAGTAGAGATGGGGGAGGGGGGGTCTTAGTCTTGTTTAGGCTGATCTCAAACTCCTGAGCCCAAGTGATTCTCCCACGTTGGCCTCCCAGAGAGCTAGGATTACAGTTTTGAGGCACGGTACCAGCCAGCTGTTATATTCTTTATGCAAATGGTCTCTTTGGGCCTTTCCCTAATTATTTTTTATTTATAATAGTCATATTTCACTTATTGATTTGTAAGGATTATTTACATATTAATAGCAATCATTAATTGTGCATAGAATGTTACAATTTTATTTCTACCCTGTGCTTATGTTTTCTCCTATATATAGTTTAACTTTTAAAATTAATTACTTATATAAGTGATCTATCTGGAATTAATTTTGGAGTATTATGTGAAGAAATCACATTCTTTTTCTAATTAGCTAGATAATTTCTCAGAAAGTTTTACTAATTTTATTTATTTATTTATATTAGGGATAGGATCTTGCTCTGTTGCCCAGGCTAGAGTGTAGTGGTGTGAACACAGCTCACTGCAACTTCAAACTCCCTGGCTCAAGTGATCTTCCTGCCTTAGCCTTCCATAGCACTAGGACTACAGGCCTGAGCCACCATACCCAGCCTCTTATACTGGTTTTTTAAAATGATTTTTATCTAACTATTTTATCTATTTCTGATATAACATTGAACACTTTAACATTTCACACTTTAAAATTGCCATAGTGAGGGGATACACTTTCAGAAAGATGGTGCAGACGTATTTTTTTCCTATTCTGCTAAGCACAATTATAATAAAGTTCTGGAATTTCTTTTTTTTTTTTTTTTTTTTGTGACAGAGTATAACTTTTTTGCCCTCAGTTGAGTATTGTGGTGTCCTAGCTTACAGCAAATTAAAAACCTTGGG